>JABSTB010000794.1:24663-72470 GCA_013756995.1 Neonectria neomacrospora | reverse complement strand
ATATCACCACGCTCGGCCCGCCTCGGTCCGCAATCCATTCCTCTCCTCAATTGACCAGCAATTCCTGCAGATCATGAGTGACGGTTACCACCACCCGGCAGGTGAGCCGTCGAGAAAACGTCTCCGCACATCGCATGCAGTGAGTCTGCCGGCAGCGTCGCGCTCTCCCGGGACGGCCAAGGTTAACAGCTTTCGGTAGTGTGACGTCTGTCGCGGTCGCAAAATACGGTCAGTCGGTAGCTCGTCGGCGCTTCCATTCGCCATTGCCGTTGCTGACTTGGATCATAAGATGTGATGGCGGCAACCCGTGTACCACCTGTTCAACGGCGGATCAGGAATGCACTTATGGTGCTGAAACAAACTCGTACGTTTTTTTTTGCTCGGTTCAATTGTCCAGAACCAATGTCACTTGGATTCCTCAGTCATGTCCTAAGAACTACGTCGCAGAAGGGGCAAGAATGACCTCATTCTCGAGGGAATCCTACGCGTCGAAAAATACCTCCACGAACTCAACGTCAATCTTGTGAGTGCTTCCGCCTTCTGACAATTGACAGTGCCGTTTCTCAGGAAGATTGACACTGATCATTCCTTCAGTCGACTGTTTCTCAGCCAGACCGCCAGTTCTCCTACGTCTCTCCAAACGTCCCCCTTGGAAGCTCTTTCTCGGGCTCGCCTCACAATCAGGGACATGCACGGCGTCCGAGTATTCCCATCCAGGAAGCTCTTAGTGAATCTCATCCAAGCAATGGATACAGCTTCGACAATGCTGTGCTTGACTCCATGCACACTTCAACCACCGAGTCTATCCTCCAATGGCCCCACTTCGACATGTTTTCGTCTCTTCGCGCTGACCATGCGTCGATATTTCATCTGGAGCAATCACGAAGCATCCTCCCCATAAGACCAACCGCCATGTGCCCATACGTCACTGCGGATGATATTGACTCAATCCTGGACTCTTTTGAGCACAATCTCAACTTTTGGTACCCGACCATGTCCCGGGACCAGCTCGAGAGGATTCGAGAGACGCTCCAAGCCGGTGTGCCTTCCGAGGACAATGTCGAGGCATGTCTTGCACTCCTAACCATGGCACTGGGGTGTGCAAGCCAGGCCATTACAGCACTTGGTTCTGGGGCCATTCCAAGTGAGGAGGATGCGCGCAGGCGATTGATGAGACGCAAGATGGGTGACATCTATTTTGAAAGTGCTTTGAAGAAGCTCTATGTCGCTCATCTACATGCCAACTCGGAAGCCACCCAATGCCTCTTCTTTGCTGCGTGAGTACTACTACGACAACTCCGGACACGCAATTGCTTGCATGGGAGCTAACAATGCTCAAAAACTAGCATGTATTTTGCGTTCCTCGTTCGGCCGTTACAGGCGTGGGAGTTTCTCAGCGCAACAGCGGCCAAATGCCTGCTTCTCCTGTCGTATCCCCCGACCGGAGACCCACCCGAAGATCAAGAACGCGTCAGGCGAATATTTTGGTCGTGTTATATCCTCGAAAGGTATTCGTCTTGTCTTGTTTGCTGGAAAACCTGCGTCGTGGAGCTGATTCGAATGATAGCGACTATGTGGCTGAGCTGTCCGCCTGTCCCCCGTCTGGGATTGCGCGCATTGAATCATCTGTCCCATTGCCGGGTGCCTTCCACACGCACGCTACTAATGATGAAGAGGAAAAGTCGGCACTCTATTTCCTCGCCTGTATAAGTATGCGTCGCCTCCTGAATCGGGTTCATCAAACGCTGTACGCTCGAGATACCGGTGCCGCCCTGGACACGGCGCGTTTCCCTCCGATTGTCGCCGAGTTGAATCATCAACTTGATGAATGGCGTGACGTATTGCCCGTTGCCTTTGAGTTCAGCCTGGACACGTTGCCGACACGGACCGACGCAGGGGGCTTTCTAAGACAGCGATACTTGACTTGCCAAGCCGTCATCTACCGCCCATATCTCATGTGGATGCTGAGCGGAAGTCGGATAGGGGGACACGGCATTAATGCCATTTCACCGAGCCAGGATGCGTTGTCAAAGTGCAGGGCCTGCATAGATGCATGCATGCTGCATGTCCTTAATTTGAGGGGTTTCGCACACACCATTTTGGTTGATACCTGGATATGCTCTCTTTCGTGAGTTTGAAACTGCCACTCCAGACTTGAGAAATTATGCTAATGAGTGTTTTTAGTATGTCTGGGGCCATGCTCATCCTGCTAGCAGCATGCCAGGTCCCAACACTGAAGAGCTTGATAGATCTCAAGGTCCTGAAAATGGGTGACCATCTCAAACAGCTCTTCCAAGAATGGAAAAAGTTTCTCGTCGGCTCGGACTCACCGAGTGTTGATCAAAGTCTGTGGATAATCCACGAAGCTGATAGATTTATCAACGAAAGTTATCAGCCGAGTTAATCACGGGAGCATAGAGTGTTTGCTTCAAATTGCAACCGTTGTGGGGGCTTCCACCGGAGTCACTGTTCCATACGCTCAAATAATTATACGGATGTGAGTTCACATTGCAAAAGCACGACCGACGTCAAAACTACTATTGTAAATAAACTTGTCTTCGTCAATTCAGTCAAGTCTCCCACCTGTTGGTCGCCAAGGTGAGCACATGATTCAAACTGGTCACAACAAGCATTCCCTGTCAAGATTGGGTGTATTCCCAGAACCCTTCGGTAACACCACAGCTTAGACCACAATCCTACTATACATACGCTCGGTGGAAATCATCAGTGCCCTCTTTGGCTCCGTGCCCACCCTCCGCTACACCATACGCACCTCCGCCGGGCGTGTTAATCTGGATGTACTCCCCAGGCTGAAGCTGGACCACCGCCTTGCCCCCGAGGTTGATTTCTTCCACTTGGCCCTCATCGTTGAACATGTACGCTAGATTCAATCCCTTCTCTCCAGGCCCGCCTCCTTTCATGCCGTAAGGCCGGTACACCCGGCGATCACTTAGGATGCTGAATTTGAGAGGCGCTCTGGCCTCAATCTCACGCTTGATACCATTTCCGCCGTTCCACTGACCATTGCCTCCGCTCCCTTGACGAATTTCGTTCCGTCGGACTAGCACAGCTGTGCGTTTCTCGACGACCTCGGGGTCGGTTCCACGCGTGTTAGTGGAATGAACCTTGACCGGGTCTGTTAGCATTCCTTGGAGGTCTGGGCTGCAACTTGACTTACATGAACTGCATCTTCTGCGTGATATCCGTGACCAGCACCAACGCCGCCACCAATGGATTCGCCGTAGTTCCACCCAGGCGTGATCTTTCCGGTCTCGGGGTCTTTGCCGCCCATTCCCCAGCCAAAGCTGCTGGCGCACCCCTGACTGGCGCCGTAGCGTCCAAAGGCACGCAAGATTGTATCAATGACTCTTTGACTGGCCAAGGTAGATCCGCAGATGGCCACAGCCGGCGTGGGGTTCAAAACTGATCCCCGTGGCACACAGATCTCGACCGGCGCGAGACAGCCTTCGTTGAGGGGGACATCTGCACCCAGAAGACAGCGAATAGTATAGATAATGGCCGAATGGCAAATTGAGATTGGGCAGTTGTAGTTGGCATACATCTGAGGACCTGAGCCAGAAAAGTCGTAGATAGCACCCCCAGTATCTGGGTTAATCTTAATAGTCAGAGCCATCGCCGTGCCATCATCAAGATAGTCTGTTGACGTGAGTGGCTCGGGATGTTCTTTGGCAACGTTCTTAAAGAACTCCCGGACCGCATACTCGGCGTTGTCCTGTATTCCTTTCATGTAGCGGTGGACCTCTGGAACGGAGTACTCCTCACACAGTTTCCTCAGCAACGTGATACCGCGCTGATTTGCCGATGTTTGTGCCTTAAGGTCTGAGATGTTATCGGCAAGGCGGCGTGTTGTGCTACAGCCCGGGTACGAGCCTGCCTTCTCAAAGGCAGCCCGAACCTCGTCCTCGAGAAATTTGCCGCCGCTGACAATTTTCATAGACTTGACATTCAGGCCCTCCTCCCATAAGAAGCGCGACTCGGGCATCATGCTTGTGATGCCTTTTCCGCCAATATCCGTGTGATGGCCGCGAGAAGCCACGTAAAATGCAATTTCCGCATTGACAAAGACGGGTGTCACAACGGTGAGGTCAGGCAAATGTGTGCCACCCCACTGAGGGTGGTTCGTCAGTAGAACGTCTCCATCATGTAACTTATGAAGCCAATGACGATGTTGTGCTTGAATTGCAAATTGCATAGAACCCAGGTGAATGGGGATGTGGGGGGCGTTGGCGATAAGCTTGCCTTCTGGAGAGAAGATGGCACAGGAAAAGTCCAGGCGTTCTTTTATGCTAGTGGATATAGAAGTCCTCTGCAGCGTATTGCCCATTTGTTCTGCGATTGCCATGAACCGGTGAGCGAAGACAGAAAGTCTGATTGGATCTAGGGACGCAGGTGAAAGCGCATTTTGAATGTTCGAGGCCGCCTTCACGGGGAGTTTGCGGTCGTCCTCCTTCTCGAGAAGAACATGGTTCGACAGGATATAAGCACGATAGTTGGACTCAACTAGAATTGTCTGAGTGTCATCGATGACCAAAGCTGGTCCATCAATGACACTGGCCGGTTGCAATGCCTCGAGCCTGTAGACCCCAGCATCTTGCCAAAAGCCGTCCACGTACACCTTTTGAGTCATGGACGCCGGTAGTAGTGTGAAGTTGGTAGATTGCGCTTTCTCCTTCAGCGCCGAGACCTCCTCGACTCGCTGGCTGGTGACTCCAGATCCCCGCACTTTGATCGATTCGATAACAATGGGCCGGTCCATAGAGAACGCAAATTCTCGGACATGCTCGGCTTTGAAGGCGGCAGCATAGTCTCCATCGTCGGACTTGGAGATGGTAAGGTTCGTATCTGTTCCGAAGTACTTGAGAACCAGGGATTCATCAAACTGGATTGAATCTGGGCCGGCGCCTTGGGCGGTAAGCTCAGCGGCCACTGTGTTCTTCAGGGTCACCAGACGGGTTTCCACCTCTCCTAGCACGTCACTAGTAAGCTTTGCAGCAAAAGGCACAAAGGTCTCGTATTGAAGATCAGCCTGAGAGATGCCATAGGCTGATAACAATGACGACAATTTGTGGATCAAAATACGGTTGATTCCCAACTTATTGGCAATCGAACATGCGTGTTGGCCGCCAGCACCACCGAAGCTGACAAGATTGTGCTTTTCAGGCGCATAGCCGCGCGCCTCAGTAGTGTTGCGAATAGGCCGGCCCATGGTTTCGTTGGCAATGTCCAGAAACCCGTAGGCGACCTCCTCGGCGGTTAAGCTCTGCGAGGTCTGGTTGTTAAACTCGTCTGTAATCTCTTGGAACTTGACGGCGATGATTTCCGCATCGAGAGGCTGATCGGCGTTTTCACCAAAGATGGCCGGGAAAGACGATAGCACTAGACGTCCGAGGAAGAGGTTGGCGTCAGTGACGGTCAGGGGGCCACCCTTTCGGTAACACGCTGGTCCAGGATAAGCACCTGCGGACTCTGGGCCTACGACAAGAAGGCCGTTGCGGGCGAATAGGATTGAACCACCGCCAGCTGCAACTGTAGCAATGTTGAGCATTGGGACTGTAATGGTCCGGCCAGCAATCACGGTTTGTGCCAGGTAGTCGTACTTCCCGTCGAACCTCGACACATCTGTACTCGTACCGCCCATGTCGAACCCTATGACCGGCGTGCCGTCAGTGGCATCGAAACAAGCCCTCGCCGTACCGACAATACCGCCTGCAGGGCCGCTCAAAAGCGCTTCATTGCCCCGGAACTTGTGGGACTCCTTCAGCCCGCCATCAGAGCACATAAACTCAACACGCCGTGGAAGGATCTTGAAACCGTCCTCGAAGCTGTTGATGTACCGTTTGATGACAGGATAAAGATACGCCTCGGAGCAAGTTGAGTTGCTACGTGTGACGTACTTGATCGAAGGGCTGGTACTAGACGACGTTGTGACATAATGAAACCCAACCTCGTGAGCTAGTTCAGCCACCAAGTTCTCGTGATCCGGGTATAGGTAGGCGTGCATAAAGGATACGGCAAGTGAGGTGTAGCCCTCGTTGCGAATTTTCTGCAGCTGCTGCCGCACCGTTGCAGGTTCGGGCCGCTGGAGAACACGTATGATCTCTCCGCTCTGCGTTTGGACCAGATCCGGGTCTTTGAGAGCCGATTCCTTGTCGAGTGGGAACGGATTAAGTTCGTAGTCCTCGATAGTGATGCGCTCTTCAACCTCGACAACAGTCGAATGAAGCGCCTTGGCCTTGCGGATGTTCAGATCAAACAGTTTAGGCCGCGACTGATCACCGATAACACAGATGTCTTTGAAGCCTGTAGCTGTGAGTCAATAGAACACGCAAGGCCTCGACTATACTTGGACGCACCTTTTGTTGTCACCAGAGCGAATTTCTCGCCATTGCCCGTCAACAAGGCATTTGTGGCGACGGTAGTGCCTACACGGCATGATGCTGTCGTTCCACGTCAGAGACGCATGATTCAAATCAAAGAATAGCGCGAGACATTTCTTACCGATCCCTGATCCATCTAGCTTCTCTCCTACAGGGATGGACTTACCCTCCACCACCTCAAGCACGCGACGAATTGCTTCCGTTGGCGCATCCGGATACTTGGAAGGATCCTCGGAGAGCAACTTGAAGATTATGGGGTCCCGGTTGTCCACATGAGCGATTACATCGCAAAACGTGCCACCTCGGTCGATAGAAATGTTGATTCCGGTCATGGTAGAAGAGAATGGCAGTCGGCGATGCGACGAGCTAATTTCTTCTGCTTTGAAGTTCGGCCCCGGATCCAGATCGCACGGCGAGGACCTTCAACAGTCTTAAGCAGTAGCAGTGATGCATCAGTCTGGGTTACCAAAGTATCCCCGCATTAATTCCCAATCCATCGTTGAAGTCCTCGTTGAAGGCTCTATCGCCAGTAAATTTGGGGGCGATTGCGCCATCGGCAAAACCACCTGGAGATACTAACGTGGTGTCACTAGTCCGTGTCGCCGATAGTCGGGAATAGCCCGAAAATCTCCATCTTGGGATATTTAGTGCGATGAGGCGGTGAGGGTCCGATATCGTGTGTGCTGTGTCGGCCCTCCCCGACTCCAGCCAGAGTCAATAGCCCTCAACCATCAGCGATTCACTCGAGTCATGAGAATTAATCCCCCGCTCCTGTCGTCACCCACAAGTGCGAACATTGCCGAACCTGGCCATCGACTCTTGTGCGTGTTGTAAGCGAGTCTTCATCTGATTACAATTTTACATCTCCAACGCCAAGATGCTGCAGTTTGTGACCATTAACGGTGCCAATTTGGCCTACCAAATTTGCGGCCCTAGCGATGCACCGCTCATGATCACGCTCCACGGAGGTAGAGGAATGGGTAGGAACAGACACCTTGTCCCCGACTCTGATGAAGAGCACAAACCCAACATTCGATAGGGGATCACAGGAAAGATTACGAAGTGTATAGCCGACTCAGCGACAAGCTCCGAGTCTTGTCATTCGACTACCGAGGACATGGCCAGAGCTCGCGCACTAAGCCCTACACCTTCGAGCAGATCGTCGATGATGTCGAGCAGATGAGAAAACAGTTTGCAGGCCCGGACAAACAGGTCATCATCTGCGGAGGAAGCTTTGGCGGGTTCCTCGCTCAGCACTATGCTATCAAGTATGCTCCATTTGTGTCTCATCTGGTGCTTCGAGGCACAGCACCCTCGTATCATCGTAGGTCTCTACTACATTTTCCTGTACTCCGAGTACTTTGATTGACCACAAGTGAAACAGACGAAGAGGGCGCCATAAAGATCCTGGAAGAGAGAATGAGCAAGGCTCCGAGCTTTTCCACGGACATGCTGCGGAACAAGGTCTTTGGCTCTTTCAAGGATGATGAAGAGTTCAAACTCGTTCACTTCGCCATGTTACCACTATACAGCGAAAACTATGACGCAGATGCCGGACTACGTACATGTCTGAGCACTGTCTACGTGGCCGAGTCACACAGTGAGTAAAGGTGCACAAATCAGGGACGTTATACGCTGACTGTAGGAATAGATGACCTATACTCCGACCAGGAGAAATACTTTGACTACACTGAGAGACTGGCAAACATTACTGCGAAAACACTCGTCCTTGTCGGAGATCGCGACTGGATCTGCCCTATAGGTCACAACCCCTACCGTATTGCCGAGACCTCGCAACAGACAACTAATGGACAGTGACAGAAAACTCCAAAATCATTAGCGACAAAATTCCTGACGCCAGGATATTCATCGTAAAAGGCGCAAATCATGGGGTTCATGCTGAGCGGCCTGACCTGGTACTGCCAGAAATAAGGACACATGTGGGTGTTTAGAGTCGCGTTGAAGGCCAAGTTGTAGCGTTAGCACTTCACAATCCGAAAAGTAGAGAGACATGACATCAGTTGCTATAAGTTTAGCCAACAGTAGAGAAGTTCTAGCCTTGTTGTGATAGAGAATATAAAAATATAGAGTTTTCTGACAGCCGATTGCATAGGACTTGCAAACCAAGAGCAGCATAATATCGATGAAACCATGGATAAAATCTCTTCACGTTTGTCTCTCCACCTTGGCAGTGTCACGAACGAGGGCACTTATTACTCCAGGAGGCATGGTTCCACGCCAAGCCCCCTCTCAATCCGCACGAGTAACTCGGCGATGATGGAAACAGGCTATACGGTTGAGCATTCCGCACCTTTCGTAGTGTAGTGCTATCTGTCGGAGGGGGTCCGACTGACAGGTCCGCCTGGTAAATCGATAGTGCCGGCTCTTCTCTTTGGGTCCGCTATCCACACGCTACACTAGGCAGGGGCTGGCGGAGTTCGTCCGACAGTAGACCGGCCGAGAATGAACTAAAGGAGAAAAGACCGGCACTGATGAAACGATTCGGTACCATTTTCCGCCTTCAGCCTGGTGCTAGTCGGAACGGCGCCGAATAGTTGCCGCTCTAGGCAATTTCGTGCTCGCCCCTCCAAAGCACGTCGCAGCAACTTCAAGCGGCCAGGACGAACCTGCCGGGAGAGCGAGATGCTGATAAGGTGACTGATCTTCACAGTCGGCAGCGCTTGTTGGATCAGACAAACGATATCTTCTGGCCTTCAACCCTCCATCGGTGACAGCAGTGGCTGTTTTACCTAGAACGGGCTTCAATTTTTCTAGTTCGAGTCAACTACAAGCGATCAGCCCTGTGGAAGACCTGTCGTCTCCATCGCCGAAACAATGACCCAGTCCGACACAGTCAACATTGGGATTCCGAACATGGCCGGCAAAACGGATTCCAAGTCGGACCCGATCGCCGGGGAAGTCAATCTCGCGACATCCATCACCGAGTCGGCCAACGGAAAAGATTCCCCCACTCCGCCGCCCCAGAAGCAGTCTACCATTTCTGGATTTTTCCATTGGCATGAACCGGGCACATCACGCGAAGAAAAAAAGCTGATCTTGAAGCTGGACTGGTTCCTCTTGAGCTTCTCATGTCTTACTTTCTTTATTAAGCAGGTAAGGCGATTTCCAAGTCGCATCACTGATTGTGTCGCTGAACGTTGTGCAGCTAGATCAAAACAACATCTCCAATGCGTACGTCTCGGGCATGGCCGAAGAGCTAGGCTTTGGTGCAGGTAACGAGCTCTCATGGATGAACACGTACTTCAGTATTGGTGAGTTTCTGAGTGAACTCTCATCTATTAGGCGAATTTACTCACAATTGCCAGGTACCATCATTGGTGGCACCTTTTCCAATCTGATGCTGACGGTTGTTCGTCCTCGCTTCTGGCTGACTGGCTGTCTCTTTGCCTGGTCTTTGTTTGTCCTCTTTCTATACAAATGCGACCACGCATATCAGTTCTACATCCTTCGATTCTTCATTGGGCTCTTTGAATCAGCGGCTTGGCCGGGAGTCATGTACTGCCTGGGCTCCTGGTATCGCAAGAGTGAGCTGGCCCGCCGCAGCGGCCTCTTCGTCATGAGTGGCGTTCTCGGACAAATGTTTAGCGGCTATCTGCAAGCGGCACTGTTCAGCGGTATGCATGGTAAAGGCGGTATGTCAGCATGGCGTTGGCTCTTCATCTTCGATTTCATCCTCGGAATCCCCGTTGCCATCTACGGTGTTGTAAGTGCTCTTCTCTCTGCCAACGGAAGTCCGGTTGCTGACTGTCTAGTTCTGTTTCCCTGATACTCCTCACACGACTCAAGCATTCTGGTTGACGGAGTGGGAAAAGGAGCGTTCCCGAGAGCGTATTGAAGAGGAGGGCCGTAAGCCTGTTGGTAAGATGGACTGGTCCGTAATCCGCCGTATCTTTGGTTCCTGGCAAGTGTATGCCTTCACAGCAGGCTATTCGTTCTGGACCCTCACGTGTGGTTCCTACGCTATCCAGTACTTCACACTATACCTCAAATCGACCGGCTGGTACACAATCCCCGAGATCAACAACATCCCCACATGCATCGGCGCTGTCAACTTCGTGTTTATGATATCAACTGGGTACATCGCCGACAAAATTGGGAACCGCGGACCCGTGTGCTTTGCCGTCGGCTCCCTGCTCACGTTTTGCTACGCTGTCCTCACGGCTTGGAGCGTACCCCACGATTTGCGAATGGCTGCTTTCATCCTTCTCGGGTGCTATGGCTGCTACACACCGCTCCTAGCTGGATGGACCAACGAGGCCTGCGGTGGCGATCAGCAGAAGCGGGCATTTATCCTAGGTTTTATGGTGTCGGTTGGCCAGGCCGTCGTCATACCGTTCCAGCAGTTGCAGCTGCCCAGTGGACAAGCTCCTGAATTCAAGCAGACTCATGGCTGGCCTAGCGCCCTGGCCTGGGTGCTTGCATTGACTATTTGGACTGGCATCGGTATCCCGGTATTGCAGAAGTGGAGGGATGGCAAAACAAAAGTTGTATCTTCCAACGAGGTATTTGAGGAATCTTAGGAAGTGGCAAGGGTTAGAAGGCTATCTTCAGTCCCGAACAGGATGCTGGGTAAACAGTGGTTTCTCTAGCACTATCTGAAACTTCAGTAGCGGTAGCTTACATAGATTGTATTTAACCAAAGAGCTTTTATAAACTTGGGTTCGGTGAGTGGCCACAAACTCTCGGCCAAAGAACCCAAGGGTTTCTAGAGCCTTAGTCACCTGTTCGGTATATCATGGATGAAAGACGATTCCATCCAGATGATACCTTGTGAGCTGTGTATACACCTCATATTATAGTTGATTGTGGGCCAGCCACCTGAAAAGAAAATAGCCAAGACTAATTACCCTAAATGAATAATTCATAGCACTCCCTACAACACAATCCTTCTTGGTCAGAAAAAGCGAGTGGGTTTTAGTATCTTCATATGAAGACCCATAGCTGAGACGAACTGATTTAGTCATGCGTGTTGAGCTTCGTCGTAGAGAAAGGTCTCTGCTAACATTGTGCGAGGCTACCTAAACCCTTCAGACTACAGCTGGGGAATGGTACAATAGGGTAAGTTTTGCCGCTTCTATGTCAATTATCGAGCTTAAGAAGTAATAGTTTCCTCTCTTTCAGGTCATCCTTTTGTGTGAAATTTATAATCATTTGTAACAAGATGGATATGATTGTGTATAAGCTTTAAAATTTCCAAGATGCTCAGGCGTCGAACTCAAGCTCACTTCTCGTTTTGATCCTCTTCGCTGGAGGGTCTCGCTGATGACTCTCGGGAGAGGGGTCGTCTGACGCTTCTGTGGCGGCGCCATGAGCAATTGAGGGGCGATTCGAGACCATGGGACGAGCGGAAAGGAGGGTTATTGTATGCAGGTTGCTGTTGATGGTCGCGTCTGACAGGAGTCCAACCACCGCCTCGTTGCCTCTCGCGGCCGCCCGCTCTAGCATGGTCGATCCGTAGCGGTTTTTGGAACACGGATCGACTCCATATCCCAAGAGTACCTTTACCATACCCGCATGCCCATTCTCTACCGCCCAAGACAGCGATGTCCGGCCGTAGTTATCACGAGAGTTTGGATCGGCCCCTTGTTCTACAAGGAGCTTGACTGTCGCCTCGTGCCCGGTCCTCGCGGCCAACAGCAGCGGTGTCTGGCCGTAATCGTCCCTGGAGCCCAGTTCGACGCCCTTCCCGACGAATAACTCAACCACCGCCCCATGCCCCCCCGCAGCAGCCCAAGACAGCGGTGTTTGTCCACTGCGGTCCCTAGGCTCCGCATCAACACCCTCCCGGAGAAGTAGCTTGACTACCGCTTCGCACCCTGCCGCTGCCGCTAATGAGAGCGGTGTCCGTCCGCTAAGGTCCCTGGATTCCAAGTCAACCCCCTTCCTGAGAAGTAATTTGATGACTGCTTCGTGTCCTGCTGCAGCAGCTCGTGAAAGCGGGCCCTGCCCGTAGTCGTCTTTCGAGGCGGCGTCGGCATCCTTCTCAAGCAACAACTCGAGTACTAACTCATCACCTCCCGCTGCCGCCCAAGATAGCGGTGTCCTGCCGTCACCATCTTTCGAGTCTTTTTCCGCACTCTCGTCTAGAAGGAACCTGACCGTGACTTGGTGTCTGTTTCTTGCCGCTAGCAAGAGCGGTGTCTGACCTTGATTGTTGGCAGCGTGAACATCGCCTCCATGGGCTACCGATTTTTGTACCGTGGCGTCTTGCCCATTTTCCGCAGCCCACAGTAGTGCCGAGCTTCCAAACCATTGTGCGTTGTGGCAGTAGAGATACGGCGTCAGAAATTCGTGGAGGAAACGATTTGCTTGGCTGAATACGCTGATATCCCCTTCCGATTCTAGGTTCTGCGCTATCGAATTGAGCAATTCATTTGGTAAATCAAGCAGCGGCATTTTGAAGGTCGTAATTTGATGCGAAAGGTACACTAGGCGGACAGCGAGATGGACGAACAGATTGCCGTCTTGGGGGAGAATGGTGGTGGATTGTGCAGGAAGTAAGTTGATTCAGAGTCCTGTCACCTGGTTTGTTTTAAGGTCGGCTTGGACACAAGGCATAGTTGGGCTACTAAGCGACGGAACCCTAACCCCAAATCCCACCGAGGTTACTCTGCCGGAATTACTACACAACTGACAGGATAGAACGAGGACCTCGCTCGAAGATATTAGGATTTAAAAGCACGGGGCGCATCTACGGCCTCTGTGCCTCTGCTAAGCCAGCATTCTGACTAGAAAGGAACAATTGATCCATGAGTAACGATAGCCGCCTCACTTCCCGTCGCCATCACCGTTCGCTGTGATTTGACTATTTATAGCTACGTCCTGCTGAGCCGTGGCGACCGCAGCCTCCCGATGAAGTCGGGTTTCGATGTCGCGCAGCTGGGCCTCGCGAGCCAGCAGCTCCTGGCGCTTCTCGTTGATCTCGCGCTGAACCCTCACCTCAATCTCGCGAAACTTCTCTTCTTCTTTTCGCAGCTGCTCTTCTTTCAGGCGTAGTGACTGGGAAACCAGATCTTCTGGGGTTATGGATGAGTCGCTGTGAAATATATCCGTTAGCTAGAGCCGATTTGTGATAGAGGCGCTATCAAGAAGAAAGCATAAAATAACATACGCTCCGTCACCGCCCTCCACGGTCTTCGAGAGCTTCTCAGTACGGTAATTCTCGTACAAGAAGTCATAAGTGATCTCCTTCAGATCCACCAGGTGGCTATGCAGTAGTGCGGATCGGATAGCCAGAAAATCTGAGTGGTGTGGGTTATCCACCTCGACAATACCCCAGGGATATTGTCGGGCGCGGACTTTCCGGCCACCAATTTCAACGACTTCTTCGCTCCCAACGATAGCGAAAGGCATAAGACCCCGTAGCTCAGCGTTCTCCTCAATAGTCTCTTCATCGTCCTCCTCGACATCGTAAGGGAAGTTATAGATAGGGATGCGGTAGTGCTCGATGTCCTCCATGATCAATTTCTTGGTTTGAGCTAGCTCGGCGGGGGTGAGGGAGTCGGCGCGGCCAATGACTGGAATAACGTTGACGCGCGGAGCGAGACGCTTCATGAGCTCGATATCAAGTTCGCGGAGGCTAGGAAGCGTCAGTGGTCGAAGGCACGCAGCGAGACGACTTGGTCAAAGGCCCTGCGGCTGAACGGGCAACTTAAGTAAATGAGAAACATACCCGTGGCCGGTCGGAGTGATGAAGTAGAGCATGGCGTGGATTCTGTTATCCCTGAAGCGAGGATTGCGCTTGATGCGCGACTCCTCGGCGAGGTGATCGTCGTACTGTCGTTCAAGGTAGCCGACAATCTTTGAGAAGCTGCAATGACCCTGTCAGTGCTGCTGGTTGCATCGCACTACGACAAGGTCAATAGTCGATATTTCTTACCTAGCCTCGTTATCAATCTCGTCTCCGAAGCCGGGCGTGTCGACGATGGTGAGGGAGATGCAGGTACGATCCTCCAGTTCTATCTCTGTGATGCAGGTTAAGGCTAATCACTCGCCGAATAACTGGGATAGACGTACCAACAGTAATGGGGTTGATCTTAACCCCTTGGTCCGCGTGGGCGCCGCTCTCATCATCCGATTCCTTGTGCGCTAGGACGCTGTTCCCGCAGAGCATGTTGACGAAGGTGGTTCTGCCTGTACAAACCAGTCAGACTGTCCCAAAGAAGCCTTTTCCAGCCAGAGGGGCCGGCATCTGACGAACCAGTTCCAGATGCCCCGCAGACCATGAGGGAGAATTGAATGCCCTTCTTCACAGTCTTCTTCCGGCGGATCGTCTGTTGTTGAGAGTTTTCGATCAGCTAATGTGTGTTCATACCTGCGACGGCTAGCGTCGAGCCTTCACAGAGTTTCAAGCATCCGATACAGCTACAAAAGCTCGAGGATGGCAGGGAACAGGACACAACGTACAGCAGAGGACATCGCGTACGGTTGTATGTGGCCAACAGAGCCACGAGCAGCGCGGTATCAGGCGTCTCTCAGACAGGCTTCGCGGATGTCAAGAAGTTATATGGGTTGGGAAGAGACGGTGGAACATAATACATATATATAGGGGCGCGCCATTCCGTACGATCCGTGGCCATCTTTTGCCATTCGTACCACCCGTTCTCCACCTTCCCGTCCCAAGCAAGGGTGCTTGACATGTTGACTGGCTGGCTCAAAGCATACCAGATCCGGCTAGCGTATATCCAGATGCTGGTCCAATGCCGGCCTCGGTCGTGGGTCAATCAGAAGCCGGGCAATGCAGACTTAATTCACCGAGAACTAATTGGCCATCTCACTCATCTCCCGCACCGCATTTAAATACTCATCCATGTCTGCCAGGCTAGGTATACAGAAGTACACAAAGGAGATTGTGATATACAAAGTCGGTAGATTGGTCTTCAGATTTATAGATGTACAAAGATTAGGGAGTATTATACACAGTCAAATCGATCGTGGTCGGCGCCGCCTAGAAGTATCTGGCTTTTCGTGAAACTCACAAAGTTTGCTTGTGTTTCACCATGCTCAGCCAGAAACCGTAGTTGCATGCGCATCCAGTCTCGTTGAGCTTCTGGTACTGACAGAGAGCTGCACGCAACATGGAGGGGCCATATGAGAGAAAACCTCCCAGTATGTGTCGGGTCGCTTTCCTTGATCCCAGGCCGGCTCGTTCTCTCCTGTTTGCTCCCTCCACTCGCGGCAGGAAGTTTCATTTTCGATAAGTCATACCCTAGAAGAAAAGGGACGCTTGCGCATATATCGTTAACCAACTCCATACTGCTTCCCTCGACTTTTCCCCCCTCGTCAAATTCGTTCGGGTCCATCCCGGTAGACTTCCAAGAGATTGCGCGGATGAGCACTGACTGGACAATGAGCCGTGACACACGATAGAAATTCCAAACCCGAGCGGTGTAGATGTTTGGGTATCTATGAACCTGACGTGGAGTGAAATCTGAGCTTGCTGGGTCATTGACTTCCATGGCGGCTGAGTAGGACCAGGTCGTGGGAATAGTGCGTGCCCACTCTGATAGCTCACAGTCTAGGGCTCTAGCACTGTGAAGCAAATTCTCAACGTCGTTTTCGCTAGCATCTCGCGGTTGAGTAAACAGGCAGTTGCTTCGGTACTGGAGGTTGGGTATTTCGGCCGCCTTTGAAATGAGATGATATTCTGGACTCTCGTGTGAAGATGTGGTCACATCTAGTATAGAGAAGACGTCGTCAATCGGCCGACATATTTGCATATGACTCAAAACCTGTCCATGTTATCGTTCGCATCGTGCATAGCTACAGGATAGAGAAAGTGCTCGTACGACACTTTTCCGAATAAACCAAAGCATGCTGCGTGACAGAGATGAGTGCACTTCACTTGTGCCACGAAACTTCACAAGAGCCGCAGCTCCGTCAACATGGGCTCCCCATGCTGGTGCTGTGTCTGGGTCCCGGAGCATAGTCTTTGAGTGGTTATCAGTTTAGAGTAGTCGCAGGCACCGTATTTCAGAGACTCGACAACTAACCTCATAGCCACAAAGAAGAAGAATGGCATACAACGTCTGGTCGTTTCTCACTTCTATGGGATCTTGAATGGCTTGTCCAATCGCTTTGATGGCTTGGACGTATCGTTTCCTGCATAGCAGAGCTGCTTTTTGCACTAGGTTCGTAGAGGAAGCGTATGATATTGCCTCTGTCGCCAAGCGCAAGGGAGAACCCGGATCGCTGCTGGCGTAGAGATTTGGTAGCTGTGAATGAAGGTAGCGTACGGGATCTTCGTCGGACAGATTTTCCATTATCGTGTGATAGAAGTGGCTTACCACCACGTCTTCCGTTGGCGGTGATAATCGATAAGCCAGAGTGACGCAATTTCCGTGCATCCATTTTGAACCGTTGCTTGCTGATATAGAAGCTGAGTCGCGGGTGCGTGCGTGCCATTGACGGAATCTGGCCTGTGTTCGGCTGGTCTCGTCACGGAACATGAGGTCCGATTGGTCTCGGTACCCAAGACATGTCTTCTTCGTCTTCACGCAGCGTGAACACGCGGGATGCTTCTCATCGCACTTTTCATCTGTCAGCCATGTTCAACTGAAGCTGGGGCGGAGTTTCTGGCATACCCTTTTATGCAGTTTCCTAGACAGCCCTGCGTAAGAATGGAGTCTCGTGGGGATTGTATTCAGCTAGAAGCTTACCTGCAGTTCTCGCACCCCCGACTTGGCTTCCCGCAATAAACCATGAGTGGGCAATCGTGGCGAGCAAGGCTGCGACGAAGAACCCGGAGGCTAGAAATGATTCAGGGACAAATGTGCAGAACTGCGTGGCCAGGCTTTGTTGTGTTTTGGGGTCGCGTTTCGCGCTATCGACCCACAGCTGCCAATAATCTAAGCGGGGCGGGACATGCCGAGGAGAGGACGCGATCAGTGAGCGCCAGGCAAAGAAGGCTCACTCCCGAGGAAGTCGTGAGAGTCTGCGACCGCCAGACCCGGTAGGTAATATGGGAGGGACTGGCGCCTTTGTTCGTTCGTTGTGCACAACTTGTTACATCAAATTCTCTCGAGGCGTGAAGAGCGACAAGAACGCTAGTCTTAATTTGGTCAGCGAGTTTATCGTTTTCTGGCCATAGGGTAGCAAGACATGGTACGGGATTGGTCAATATCATGATCATTGTGTATGGGTGCCCCTAAACGAGGTCAGGTACTACTACCTAGCATTACATCTTAATACGCATAAGGGTCAGGAGCACTGTGCCGGGAACGAACGTGAAGATGGCAGGCACCAGTATACCTCTGGCTCATCAGGACTGAGAAGTTGGAGCCCACAACACATCAAGCCACTGTTTCCTCGCATGTGAATTGCGGGGTCAAATGACAGCTAGCCAGCGAACTGAATTAGGAGGACTGTTAATTTATATCAGGCCTGTACACCGTTAAAATACGAGAGCCTCATGGTTGAGAGAAGGAACATACCTGACCGCGACTCTAGTGGCACGTGGCCTCGTTAATCTAGATGGCTGCTTTTTTCTGTCCTATTCACTCGCTGGTTCAAATGCAGCTTAATTTTCATCCGCCAGCGTCAGCTCTAATCACCCCTTTAGTGAAGCAGCAGCCTAGTGACCGCTCCTATGCGCACCTCTGCTCTGGGCCTGCCACTGGAACATTGGTCATATACACCCACGGCCACCCCGACTCCGGCATCACCATTACCAGGCCAGTCGAATCCCCTGTCGCAAGAGAACTCAACATCAGGTGGATCGGCCCCGATCGCCCAGGCGTGGGCCTCTCCGCACGATACGATTCCCAGGACATCCTCGACTATCCCGCTGATATCAAGGCTCTTGCCGAGCGCCTAAAGCTGCCCAACTATTACATCGTGGGCATAAGCGGCGGCACACGTTTCACATTGGCATGCTCAAAATATCTGCACGGCCCCGGCAATGGGCAAGTATATGGAGAAGAGATTGGAGGGGTCGATGTATAAGGAGTTCTCTGGAGACAGCTACTACACGATATGGCGGGAGACAAATCTGCAGAAGATGGTGCGTGAACTCTTAGACGAGTAGTTATACTTATGAGCGGTACAGTCTTAAGACCATAGTATTTTGGGCCAACCGTGTCGCTGCCGATCAGAAGAACATCGGCCCTATTGCTGCCCTTAGACACTCGCCGCCCAGCTCCCTAAGCCTTGGATGCATGAATTGCTCCCACCTCGTCCACTTCATCCAAATTTTCTGCCTTCTTTGCCGCGACACCAAGGTCCTTCATGTTAGACATGTCGGCGGCCCCGAATACCTCGTCCATTCGCTCCAGTGAGATCTAAAAGAGGGGGAACGGGTCAGCCTCAAACTCAAATCTGCAAGGAGAGGGCACACTTACGCCCTTAGTCTCAGGGATCCAAAATGCAAGGACTGCCATAGTGAGATTCAGTGATCCAAAGATGAAGTACGCTCCATATGGCGTCGAAACCAGCATCACAGGGGTCGCTTTCGACACAGCCAGGTTGTGCAACCAATGTGTCAGGGACGCTAGTGCAACATTGTAAGCTCTTAACCGATTCGTCGGTATTTCAGAAACATAGATCCATGCTGGCGGGGACAATCAGCACACGTCGGCAAGGATAGGACTGCTCTGGGATTCCACTCACATACAGGCCCCCAGCCCATGTTGAAGGCTGCGCCAAAGATGTACACCATGGCCAGAGCTGCAATTCCGGCGGGTGGCGGGCTTTCGTCCTCTCCAGTTTTGGGCCCGAATCGGATATACTGCGTGTGTCAGTCGAATCATGCAAAAAGACCTGCAGAAGCCTTTCACTCACAAATCCCAAGAAGAACATGCAAAACGCCTGCACGGCACCGCTCCACATAAAAGAAAGACGACGGCCAAGAGAGTCGGCGAGAAAAATGACAAAGATCAAACAAGTGACCACCTTGACGATGCCATAGATGCCTTGGGCGAAGAGAGCCGTAGTCGTGCCTGAGAGGCCAAGGGCTTTGAAGATCGTAGGAGCGTAGTAATTGATGGCGCCGGTCTTGATGCCCGTACATGGTTAGCCCTCGAGAAGAATGCAACCAAGCAACAACGAGATGCATAAATGGAGGAAAACACTCACCCCTGACCACTGCTGGAACGTAACGATTCCGATAGTAAACAGAGCTCGCTTTCGATTCGTGGCGACCGTCCAGCACTCCTTTTGCAGTGCCCAAAATCCGGCACCTTGCATAGTAGCTTTTTCTTGGTCTAGCTGTGTACGTAGCTCGAGAAGTTCTTGCTGGATGTATGGGTGCTCGATCGGAAGCTGTCGCACGTCTGACAACACATCGCCAGCTTTGTCCCACTGGTCTTGGGATGCCAGCCATCGAGGAGACTCGGGACAAAAGAGCATGCTGAAGAATAAGAGGGTCGGGCATAGCGACTGGCAGGCCAACGGAACCATCCATGTAGCCATGTGCTGAGGATAGAAGGGCGATTAGAAATACCACGCTGGAGAGGGGTGCTGGGATAGAAGTCCGTACCGGAAGATGGAGCAGAGAACCGTAGTTGATAAAGTAGGCCATCATGCCACCCATCACCAAGAGAAGTTGGAAAAACCCGACCAAGAAGCCGCGAATAGCTCGAGGGGAGTTTTCAGACACGTAAGTGGGCGCGAGCATTGTTCCAGCGCCGAGGCCGACGCCTTCAATGAACCTGATCCTGACGTTAGCCAAATACCCAGCAAAAGCCCGTTGGCTGGAGACTATGCAAGAGAGGTCACCTTCCGATATAGAAGACGGGCAGATGGCCGTAAGAGAACGCCTGCATCAACCCACCAATCAGACCGGTAATGGCGACAGCAAGAAGCGCAGGCTTTCTTCCTTTTCGATCGGCTAGGGGACTGGAAAAGAGGGCTCCCGCCACAGCCCCAGCCTGCATGGTAGTGACAAGGTTACCGGAAAGATCAGCCGCGACGTTCGGTGGTTGAGTGTCAAGGCCAAATTCTCTGTTGGCGAGGGAGCCAGTCAGTCTCCAACAAGTGGTATCAAGGTACAGTCCTATGGGATAAGGCATACCTTTTGAAGTCAGGCATCGTTAGGACGCCGCCAATAATTCCTGCGTCCACTCCAAAGAGTGCTCCAGCAAAGCATGCCTGCACAATTATGAGGTCAGGCTCTAGGTCTATGGGATGGAACCATGTTGTCGCACTTACCGAGGCAGCTAAAGCAAGGACACGCCAATTGTAGACCTCTGGAGGATCAACACGGATGGCATCGTTGCGGATAATGCGCCGAAGGACGGAGTGAATCGTCATATTTGCAGTGAGTCAAGGAGAATCGCCTGATGTTGTGCTTCCTTGTCAAGTGACTGTCGAAGGAGCGAAGTATACACTGAACAAATATCAAAACCTTGCAGAGGTGCGACAAGCCATGGTGATATAAGTACGGTAGCATTAAGTGGCCTCAGAATATAAAGGTCGTCAAGTCAGCAGGAGCAATCTGCAGCCGCACCTGCAAATGGCTCTCAACCCCACATCCCCAGGTTGTTCCCCAGGTTGTTAGATGAGCTAGGTTAAGTTGAGTGGGTAGATTTTCAGTCGGGGACTCTCGGTTGCTACCCGACTTAGTCACGATCGACTAGGATGGCCTCGTTTCCGTACCCACAGCACGCACTAGCCGGGGAGCACCGGTTGCTTCCCGATGGCATCAGCGGCGTAGGTATCTTCGGAGACTTATTTGCCCCGCTGTTGAATAATAATATTTTGAGTGTACTGAGGCGACTGATGGTCTCTGCTCAAACAGCTGTCGAGGGTTTGCATGTACAAGATCTCACTGTCTAGATGGTTACAGGATCATTTGAATGGGCCTCGTCCAGTCAGCCTCCCTCACAACTCCAAGTACGTATGGAAGCCACGATAACACGCACACGTCTCTGCACACATAAAGAGGACAAGCTGAGTATTCCAAAACCAAATTAAAATTCTCATGATTGTAGGCTCCCCCAAGTCTTGTCAGGGCTTGCCCATATTTGTTCTAGCTCGGAACCTAGTGAAGGTGTTGGCCATCCGCACTTGTTCCGACAAGACTCAAGCATTTCGAGAACGCGGGTTCTTTGGCGAGGATTTTGCATGAACATGCCAGCTACAGCAGGTAGAATGTCAATAGCCTTACGTTTAACAGCCTTGGAGGACTTACCAACAAAAAGGCACTGCGAGGACAGCATGCTTGACGCGTCCTCTGTAAGAGTCATGCCAATACCACAGACCACCTCTATGCTATCCTGGATTGTATTTTGTCGTTTCATGAAGTGATCCATGCCACCGAGGCTTGGTTCATGAGCGCAGATGAGAATTCTGGAAACATGATGAATTTGCATCGCCAACCCTACCGCCGTTAGCATCCGGGTACGGCAGATATCAGCGGGGGGAGGAGTAGTTACCGAAGCACTGAGGGTGTATCAGGCGGGGCTGAAAAGCTTCGGTACCTTGACGGCTCATAGCAGGCAGCTCGGAGAACTCAACCGTTAGATACGATTCCCATTCTTGGAGCATCTTCTTGAGTGCTTTGGCCCATCCAATCCTCCCTATAAACGTTCCTTCCGTCTCTGCAGCAGACGGGTCGACGGCACAAAAGTTTACTACTTGGGCAAGAATCCAGACTGCGCGAGAAGCCAACTCATGACTGCTGAGCTCAGAGTACGGCTTTTTGGGGGTCCATGTGCTGTATGTACGGCGCCCCTCGCGAAAAGCCACCCAGATATCCTGACGAAGCCAGGCCCACCAGGTCGTGCTTTCAAGGCTCGAAGTTTCGACTTCGATTTGCCGCGAGCGAAGAATCCAGAACACTCCCTGAAGATGCTGCTGCCAGTCCTTTAGAGAACCTCGAAGCATCTCATACGTCGAGATTATGAGAGTCGTCGCCATCAGTTCAAGGCTGTGCTGATACGTCGAATAGCGCATGGCTTTTTGGACATAGTGTAGAGTCTGATAGTAATACTGAAGTGCACTGTTCTGGTCGGTACGTTGTTCTAGGGGAACTGTTTCGTCGAGGGATTGGTGGTAGCCTGATAGAGCCAGGATGGCGTTCAGGAGACCTGCATTCCGGGCGGCAAGATGTGGTACTCTAGTCGAAATCGTTCGGGCGGTGTCAAAAAGTTCAAGCTGTGTACGAAACCTAAGCAGCTTCACTTGCGAAATCTGGAACGCGTGTTGGGAACCATACCCATGAGCATATTCGGTGTAGAAAGTTCTCGAACAAGATCTGTTCTCGCCCAAGCAATGAGATACTCTCAGATGCTTGCCACATGTCTTCCTCTCGACCACAATCAACGACCAAGTCTCTTTCTGGTGGTTGGCCGTCAATTATCTTCGTTGCGCGTTGCAGCGGCGTCGTATCGTCCTCGTCTTGGCCATTAAATGGGTCTAGAAAGCCCCCTTCAAAACCAGACGGCACATCCGCCTCTTGAACGGCTTCACGAGATGCGTCGTTGGCCAATAGCCCAAACCATCGAACCGCAGCAACACTAGTAGACGCCGCAGGAGTCGTTGATGCTGAGTCTGGTTGCTGTCCGAACCAATCGTGGGCCACGACGGGATATCGCTGGTGTACGTCACCATTACGGTCCCAGCCGAGAACGTCGCCAACGCCACGTAGGTGGGCATGAGCCACATCAGAGGGCGATAGATCTGAAGCTGCATGTTGTGCCTGTGCTGCGGCGACCGAGCGAACAATGTGCAGCAGGTCATCTTGTGAATTGCGGATCTGACCCAGTTGCCGAAGAACTTCTAGACTGGCAGGATCAAATCTGGCCAGAAGCACATGAGTATGCCTGAACAGCCATCACGAACACTGCGGCCAAACTTACGCTGAATGGTCTTTCTCAACATCGTCGTACGAGCACGAGATGTTGATTGACGCACAAAACCCACAAGTGGGCCGCACATTATCGCACTTGGTCTTCCTTGCCCGACAGACGTGGCAAGCTTTCAGACTCCTCTTACGTGGGTACCGGGCGTCTGAGGAAGGATTGCCAGGACGCTTCCGCGATGCTTGAGGCTCGTGCCCGGAATCGGGAGACCGGTTCGGCTCCGTCGGGGCCTGATCAGGCATGTGGAGCGAGATGACGCACGTAGACGCAACCAGAAACGAATAACTTATGTCGGGGAGAACCAATGTACGGACAAGGCAAGCAGAAGCCGAATCTGAGCATGTTAAGTGACAGATGGGGGCAAGGTTCGGGGAGACGCGGGGTTATGTTCTCATAAATTAGCGGCGCTGAGGAGGCATGACCGCAGATCTCTCTCCACACGCCCCCGCACTTCTCGCCTGAATGGAATCGCAGTGGGATTGCAAGCCGAAGGCCGACACGATGTTCAGTCTTTGGACGACCTCGTTTGCCAACATGACACCAACACCGCCCACCATAGCTCATTCGACCCGGGGACTGTCGGGAAGACGTGAGGAGGTTTGCCCTTCTAGGGAAACAGTGGAGATTGATGACGGGCTCGGCTAAGTCATATTGGCTTGTTAAAAGCAGGCCTGTACTTATACTTATCTTGTATAGCACTGCTCTCTTCCGCAATATATCGGTCCATTTGTCTTTCTCAATTCCTCTACACTTCTAAGCATCAAAGTCTTATTCTGAGTTATTGATCATCATGGGGGATTTGAGCTCATACACCGAGCCTAAAGCGGTCATGAAGGACGATGTTCTGAGCAATGGCATCAGCTCTGTGACACCCTGGCAGCAGGCTCATCCGACGGCCAAGCCTCAGACATTTTCGGCCGACATCCTTGTTGTCGGTGGCGGCCTAGGCGGAGTTGCTGCTGCCCTCGGAGCTTTACGCAGAGGCCGCCGTGTCTTCTTGACTGAGGAGTACGAGTGGCTGGGTGGGCAACTGACCAGTCAAGCCGTGCCTCCAGATGAGCACTGCTGGGTCGAGCAATTCGGCGTCACCCGCTCGTATAGGGCATTGCGCAACGGCATTCGCCAGTTCTACCGAGACCATTACCCTCTGACAGACGAGGCCAGACAACGGCCGCATCTCAACCCGGGCGCCGGCCATGTTAGCAAGCTATGCCATGAGCCTCGTGTTGCAGTGGCCGTCATCGACGCAATGCTCATGCCGTATATAGGTGGTGGGAAGCTTGTCATCAAGAAGAGCACGAAGCCTGTCTCGTGTCAGACGGATGAGCAAGGGGCTGTTCGCAGTGTGGCATTCCGTCGACTCGACAACCGAGATACCTTTATCGTCCAGGCCAGCTATGTCATTGATGCCACGGAGCTGGGAGATTTGCTGCCCATGAGCAACACTCCGTACGTGACCGGATTCGAGTCTCGCAAGGATACCGGAGAGCCGAGCGCACCTGAGGAGGCGCAACCGCACAATTCTCAGGCAGTCTCCATCTGTTTCGCAGTCGAGCACATTGAGGGAGAGAATCATACCATTCCGAAGCCTCCGAACTACGACTTCTGGCGCAAGCGCCACCCAGACTTTTGGGGCGCGCCGCTGCTCGGTCTGAAAGCACCTCATCCACGGACGCTTGAGATAGTTGAACGCGAGTTCACTCCGAATCCCAATGATGACCCGGCATTAGTTTGTGCAGACCAGCGCAAGTCGGGCGGAGACATGAATCTTTGGACTTTCCGCCGTATTGCAGCACGCGACAATTTCACGCCTGGGGTCTACCAATCTGATGTGTGTCTCGTCAACTGGCCGATGATTGATTACTTCGAAAAGCCCATTATCGACGTCGACGAACATGAGCTTGAAGAGCGCCTCAGTGGAGCCGCTTCCTTATCGTATAGCATGCTATACTATCTACAAACGGAGTGCCCCAGGGCAGACGGGCGCGGGAAAGGTTACCCTGGGCTACGACTACGAGGCGACATTACTGGGACAGAACATGGACTCGCAATGGCACCCTATATTCGAGAATCACGCCGTATCAAAGCTGTCACCACCGTTGTCGAGCAGCATCTCTCCTTGGAAGTTCGCGGTGACAAAGGAGCAGTACAGTATCCCGACAGCGTGGGTGTAGGCATGTACCGCATCGACCTTCATCCGTCAACTGGCGGCGACAACTACATCGACGTTGCATGCTGTCCGTTCCAGATTCCGCTGGGCGCTTTGATCCCGCTGGAACGCCCGAACCTGCTTGCGGGTTGCAAGAACATTGGGACCACGCACATCACCAATGGTTGTTACAGGCTGCACCCTGTCGAATGGAATATTGGCGAGGCAGCAGGCTTGTTGGCGGCTCACTGCTTGGACACAGGGCTCTCGCCACACCAAGTGCAGGGAAAGACGGAACTATTTGGGGAGTTCCATAAGGTGCTGCTTCATGAAGGGGTTGAAACGGCATGGCCTAAGGTTTCAGGGTACTAAATGGAAGACACTGAAGCCATTAAAGGCGAACACATGTAAAGTCTAAAGTTGAAGCATATGAATCTCGTTTGACACCAAGAGTTTATGGCATTGCCTTGAACGTGACGACAACAGTGAAGCGTGGACGTACGTTGGGTACTAACAGTTTAATTGTTCAGTTCAAAAGCAGTCACTACCGGCATATGTGAGTTACTGCAGAGTTCCAGTACCGGATTGCGCTTGAAGCGAAGAATTACTACAGAGTTGTGCATGTTACGGAGTATAATTAGGCGCAACCAGGGGGCTGAAAGAAGATGGCCATCAAGTACTCTGTTTCTCGAATGTGCTCTTAATCATTAAGTGTGTTCCGTGTCTTTTTGTCCATAGTCATTTGTGTCATTATTCAAAAGCTGCATAAAAGGCTATGACTCAAATTAGAAACATAGATCAGAAGTGAACCCTCCAATGTTTCGCCTGATGCTCTTCACGGGGCTCAACCCTAAGCAGCCTTTGCCCAGGCGATAGTCGCACCGAGGCGGTCACCCGACTCGTAGAACAGGTACGTCTTGCCCTGGTATGTGGCGATCTCTGGAGAGGCGACACGCCCAACATCGTCACCAGTGCCACTGGCCTTGTGGAGCAAGATTGGTACGGAGCCGACCTTACGCAGTGTGCGGTCAATGGTTCGGGCGTAGCTCTTGCCGCTGGAGGCATGGTAGATAACGTAAAGCTGACCATTCCACTCCCAAAGACTGCCGCCCGAGACGTTACTCCCCTCCTCGGCGCCGGGCTTCACGACGTAGTCAGGGTCCACGGTCCAGCTCCGTCCGTCGGTCGACTCGGCCAGTCGGATGCGGCGCACATTGTCGCGCTCGTTGCCCATGTAGAACATGCCATAGGCGTAGCCAGAGGACGGGTTGCGGTGCGTGAAGACGCGTGCGTAGCTCGTCTCGGTGACGTTGGGCCCTCCCATACTGTTGTCCACCGCAATGCCGCCGTATTCGAAGTTCACGCCGTCGTCAGTCTCCGCCCAGCGAGTCTGGGAGTTGCTCCCGTGGAAGTACACGAACAAGCGGCGAGCTTGCGTGTTCCATTTGGCGTCCGGGCTGGAGACGTGGGGCACCGAGTAGTGTCCCTCCCACACGTTCGAGATGACCGGGTTGTCGGCGTACTCGGTCCAGGGTCCGTCGGGAGTGTCCGCGTACATGAGCGAGATACCGCCGGGGTTGTCGTGCGGTGCGTAGTATAGGTACCACTCTCCGATGGGGTTCTTCAGGTAAACACTGGCATGGAATACGCTGGGAAAGATGAACTCGTCCGTCGGGTTGTATTTGAGCTGGGTCTTGTCGGTCACCACTCCCTTGTAGATGAACACCGGCCAGCCATTTGGTGGCGGTGCCACCTGCGCGATTGCAAGCGTCGCTACAAGCGCGCCCACAAACAGACGGAGAACCGTCGCTGTTTTGGTTCCAGTCTTCATGGTGCAAATCATCTCGTGGATTCCGTTAACCTTGCAAGATGCGGTTTTCGTTTACTGTGAAGGCTAATAATGTAGTGAGTGATTGATTGTTGTGCATCTTCAGAATTGCCATCATTGCCTCCAGAGCTCTTTATACTTCATTTTCTAGGTAATATGTCAGGAATCCTTCGGGCTCGGACCGATTCTCCCCGCCGTCATCAAGTTGCGTAAACCCAGGGACCGAGAGTCCCCGAGACATTCTAAAGCTAGGACTTTGCGGAGAAGCCGGGGAAAGATCCACTACCCCGCAAGTCGGGCGCGTAGCCGAGATATGATGATGGTGATTGTTTTGCTGCCTCCGGAGGAGAAATACAGAGGAGGGCTAACCACCCTGCAACTTGGCTGCATAGCCGAGCTTAGGTTCATCTACTGGGTCCACTGTTCTGGTGTGAGGGGCTGGCCTAGGGGTACAGGGTAGGCCCAAGCCGAAAGGTGAATGAGCGAGTGGATCAGAACGTTGGAGTGTGAAGTTCGACAGGGAAGTAGCCGCCAGAGTCTTCGTCGTATCATATCCGAACCTCGAGGACTGAGAGTAGCATGGAGATGCTCTGTCGAATATCGTAGGGGAGTTTGTCAAAAGGGTCTTTGGTCGATGTGCTGCCCAAAGCGGGTGTGCTGTGAGCTGTGAGATACTGAGTGATATCAATAGTGCCGGCAGGATTCATGACGAGAAACTGGACGTTTTTGCCTAGTAATACTAGACACTCTCCTTCCTCTTGGCCGCGAATAGTCATCCAACGACTGAACTCTCTTGGCTCGGGATCCCCGTAGTCAATATCCAAGATCTAAAGCAGCCACTCAGATTCACGAAGGTAGTGTGAAGTATCTCCTCACCGATAACCCTTCCACCTCTTATTTTAATGCACCTAGAAGAAGGCGCTGGTAATAAGCGACGTGAAAAGGAAATACAGCTTCTACGGCCACGGAATTTTCATTACTATGCTGTTGGTGAGATGAATCAAACTGACCTGCCTTTGTATCTTACGTACGTAATGCACGCTCTGTCTGTTGAAGGTGCTCTGGTAGACCTAAAGCGAATCAGAAAGGCGCGGAAGCGATGACGGAGTTTTGCAATTATGCCCCATGAGAGAGATGCATGTCACCCTGTGCACTGAATTAGTCTTCGATATTGGCTGGAGAGGCGGG
Source organism: Neonectria neomacrospora (assembly GCA_013756995.1). NCBI lineage: Eukaryota > Fungi > Ascomycota > Sordariomycetes > Hypocreales > Nectriaceae > Neonectria > Neonectria neomacrospora. The sequence continues at coordinate 44,087 of JABSTB010000794.1, read as the reverse complement.
ACTCAACTTACTTATATACCAACCGCTTGTGAACTGCCCGGCGAAGAAGGACCTACTAGGCATTCAGTCCAAGAGAGCAGAGCGTAACTATGAAGCACGGGCGGACTATATAGATTCCAGAGATTCTGGGCAAAGCTCAACACATCATTGTCAGAAAGTCACTCCAACTCGGATTCGATATGAAGTCCCTGTCGTACAGATGATCCAAACCATGGGCCCCGTTCGTCAACAAGGAAGCTATCGGGGACCCAAGCACATCAGAACCGGCTCCTGGTGCTGCGAGGCATGAGGCATTATCGGAAGGGGGCTCAATGCTACAATCGCCAGCCTTTGCGACTTGGGGAATATATAATTAGATTAATGTTCTAGATCTGATATCTGCCTGGATATCTAAAACCAGCTATGCAAACTCCTCAAAACCTCGATCCTGGGTGCGTAATACCGGCTTAGTTTCCGAGCCCCAACCCTTGCATACCGTCTGTCATGCCGCTAAAAGGACAAGAAGAGGTTGCAGACTCCTTCGATGTAACGTTGGTAGCAGAAGAAGAATGTTCAGCGGCTGCGGCTGGGTTACCGATGAATTCCTCTCCATCCCGCACGTACCACTTAGCGAACAGATCGTTTTGTATCCAGATAACCTTGCTTAGAGCCTTAACCATCGAAGTTCGGCGTGACATGGGGAGGGCGTTGTGGGACAGGATCGCTTCTGTCAGGACGTGTTGAATCAGACAAAGTGTCGCACTAATGTGGATGTATTCGACTCGTAAGGGTTTGTTTCTATTAAGTCCAACATGCATTGATCTGTCAACAACCATTGATTAGTAAGACTCCAATGCAACAAACGATTGAGCCAGGGACAGGAGGAACTTACCCCACGTTGTCGAGGTACTCCCAGAACGCCATCTTGGACTGGTCTGAGCATATTTTCTTGAGATACGAGTTCAAGAAGTTCCTCCTCTCCTGAAGCTCGGGGCTATTCTCGCTCAACACGCTCTGAAGCGGTGCCTCTGAGCGAGTATCTCGTAACTCGAAAGCTCGAGCTGTGATGTCAAATTGGAGGAGCTTCTGGTAGACGATGTGGACGACGGCAGGGATAAGATCTTGAACGAACTTTGACCCAAAGGCCAAAGCTTCCAGATCGCCTGTGGAACATGTTTAGCAAAGACCAAGCATGGGATTCGGTAGTTGTACGCACGGTCATTGAAGTCCAAGAACTTGTGGAGGTAGTCGATTCGCGCCTCCAGGCTCGTGTAGAGCGCCTTGCGATCGATGTGTTCGGGAGTAGCAGCCATGGTTAAAGTGGTACGATGGGAAAGAGGAAAAAGCAAATATCTTACTGCATTATGTAGACTGGGGAGGGTGGTATTGCGGCACAGCGAGTTGCTTCGGAAGTGCGGCACGACACGAGTCGCACAGGACTTGGGATTGCTTCACATTTATCATCAGGATCCGGATCCCAGGGACCCGGGAACAAGCCCCTACGCACGCCACAGGGGATGCTTGACGCCGTCGACCGGTCTGGACTGCTGTTACGGATCCTTCCACGTGAGCCCGCAACGTGAATAGCTTCATGTTGCCTGGGATGGCGCTGTCAAGGCGTTCGCACAGACACAACCCATCGGAGACGCGAAACCACTACGGGCTAGGTCTATCCTGACATCAGCTGAGTCAAGGTCTTAGCCTGCTGCGGACCCTGCGCCAGAGTAAGCGTTGTTTATGATTGTCGAATCACAAGTGACGGAAGAGTGTCCAGCGGCTAACGTCCGAGCTTAATCGACAGGGATGTTAAAATCTTAGCGTGCCTCGGTTATCCATTGTGATGGAAGGTGATTACGATCTGGCACCGGGATGTGGACCTGGTCATCTTCTCTAATGAGGCCAGCGTTGCGAGTAGTAGACAAAAGTGGCGCACGTTGTGACAGATCCTGAGACAATGCATTTGCACCGTTTAGCAGACAGCAATTAACTTTAAGTGTGAGCGAGCTGCGCGCTGAGCTAGAGGAAAAATACAAACCTGGATCACCTAGAAAGTGTTTCCTATGCTCTTGCAGTCATTCTCCACTGCACTGCTGCTAGCTCTCCTAGCCAAGAGTCAGGGAAGGCTGTCTGTCTTTTAGCAGATCGGAATTGTCTAGCTAAAGAGTCTACTATTTAGGTGAACAACCTCACTACTGCTGCTACTGGATAATAACTAGTCGATATATAAATAGCTCCTTTAGTAACTGAGATCAGTGAAGACCCTGGAAACCCTTAAGAAGGTTGCCGAGTTCATTTATTTGCTTAATTCAATGGAGTTTGGCATTCATGGGGCGTCTAATATTGAGAACTTCATCGACAGAGGCATCTGCACGCACAGCAACCTCGGTCATATTGAACAAGCCCTTCAACAGGGCACAGCCTGATCCCTCAACGATGGGCCATATAGCTCTAGGGACTTTAAAACGTAAATATCCGGGTGTCTACATACTTGCACTATAGCCCTCAACACCTTACAGCTCGTCGGATGCTTTCAGGCTCCCGTAATCGGCTACTGTCCACTGCCTAAGCTCCTCTGGAGTCTCGCGAAGCAGGAGTTCCATCGAGCATTGGCGGTTGACGTACTGAGACGATCTTTTCTTGGGCGGGCCTAGGACCTTAATAAGAAAACATTCCCTCATCTTAATGAACTGTTTTCTATTAAACGCGTCTTGAGTCTTGGACTTAACATCCCAACCACACTAAAAAAACATGTCCCGTCTTTTTAACTGGGCCATCCTGACATCGTGACGCGCTTGCCATCCGCCAAGTTTGTGTTCTGGGATTTCTTCCCTTCTTCGCCAGTCCTCGTCAGGGTAGAAGTCAACCATGCTAGAATAGCCAATAAAGAGTAGCTTGCGATACTTCTCAGTCCAAGCACCTAAGATCTCAGTAGGAAGCTTAGAGGGGGCATGGTCAAACTCTCTGACTTCCGGTTCTGAATTAAACAATTTCCACTCTCTTAGAAGACCTGCGTTTTCTTAGTCTTACAGCAAAAATATCATAGCATTGGGCTTACACGTCTCGGTATCATAGATCCATGTGGTACCGTATACGTTTTGCGTGGATAACCGGATACATGTGCCTGGAATTAAATATTCCACGTTGTCCGGCTCATCATCCATCTCGCGGAAGCCCAGATAGTGCCCGACATTGGGCTCGTAGGCTTTCGTGAAGGTGGGAGGGAAGGTACTTGGCATGATTTCGATGTCGCCCCGGGGACGAAACCAATCTTCGCCCTTCTCCCTGCTCTCGATGTTTAGGTACGGTAGCCTGGCCATGAGGTTCATAGCTTCGGGCGAGAAGCCTGCCTCAAGAGCGGCGGCGGCGTTTGCGCCAAAGCCCTCGATGCCATTGACGGGATCTGGGAATTGAAGTAGGTTCCTTGGAAGGATTGCAAGCTGAACCAAGACTGTATAAAATTCACTCAAAGCCTGGAAGAGATTGACATGGCGATCCATTTTTTTGGTCGAGAATGAATATTGTGATTTTCGCACGGAGTTTAGGAAAAAGAGAATTCAGAGGCGGCTTGTGAGAAGAGCGAAACTTGAGCGGTATATAAAGTACTAAATGAGGAACGGGGTAATTATCCGCTTGAGATCCTTGTCCTGTTGGTCAATCAACAAACCATGTCCATATTAATTAGTCAAGGCAGTCAATCACTTGGCCTGTTGTCCCAATCACCTAGTCTAGGGCCCAACCATTATTACCTGTTTCCAGGGACTTAGGAGCAGGGCATTGGAGTATCGGCTAGAAAATGTGGTCCTAATTCGTTACCCTGCCCCCATAGCATGGCATAGTAGCCATCTGGGCAGACTTCGTCGGTTGTTGGGGAAAACAAGCTGTCCAGAACATGCCCAGCGTGAACGCGTTCTGATAATTGATAGTGCTTCGCATCCCAGCCGAAAGGCCCGAGTTGCTCTCCAGCAACGAATTGATGCCATTATCTATGCCAACTATCGAGAACCCAGACCATTGTGCCGCCGAGACACTTACTGTTAGCGTAATAGAGCTTCATAGCAAATGTCTCAGAGTCACCGTATAAGTCCCGTTGGTCGTCGTTCCAGGTCATATACTTAACAGCTGCGTCTTCATCGAGTATTGGGTCAAGATCATTGTCGTCGATTATATTCTTGATTTCGGATAATGATAGAACGCCCGATGTGTCGGTACACTTGCCAGGCTCTGCACAACCAGATAACGGGCAACCTGGAGTTGTGCAATCAGTGTCCTTCGGGGTGAAGGACCGCCCATAGAAACCGAGACCAAGTACGACTTTTCTGGAACTGGTCCCGTTTCGCCACAGCAGGTTGAGCGCATCGTCAATTTCGGTCAGGTTTGTGTGGGCTTGGACGACGGACGACGTGAATCTGAAAAGGTTCAGGAGCGTTGGTTTGGTCAATGTCGACGCCATCAAAAAGCATACATCTTTCATGAACTTGATGGTTAATTGGAAAAAGGCCGCACGGTTGGCTTGCGTTGATGTCATCTTTGAGAAGATGGCACCGTCCGTATTCCTGCCTCCCACACACTGATGTATACTTCGAGCGAAGGGATCTTGGCTTTAAGTCTGTGAATTTACCACAGAGCGTTGTGTCAAACGTGTTCATCTGAGCAATCTTGTAGGTTGATCCGTCGATGAGAGCAAAGGCATAGTTGAGATGGGTCCATTTGGATCCGTCAATCATCGATGGCTCCCACACATTGCACGACCGATTCATGGTCCAAGATTCGTAGGTGCTAATGCGCCTTTTGGTGGCAGTCCCGGAGTTGGCACCGCAGGTTGGAGTGTCTGGCTCGTCGCAGCGCCTCTGGCAGTCATCTCCACAGAAGTCTTTGGTTGTACCACAGATACCGTCGTGAGTTTATGACGTCGCCACCTGAAACCAGTGGGTCCCAAGTCACTATGATGAGAGACATGGGGGGAGCTAAAGATTACACACGCACTGCTGGTTTTGAACCGGCATCTCTAACCTCTAACAATTTGCCGCCGCTTTCCCCTCTTCCCTCTTTTGGCGTGTTCTCTCGTAGTGTGAGGGTCACCGCTGGAGTATATGTAAGGGCACAGATCACGCAGCGTCGACTTTCCGTTGTAAAGCAAACCTACGACTCCCCTGGACTCTTACTGTCAAACGCAAGCCGCACGCGATACGATGGACTGGGACGACCGTGTCAACCTTGATAACAACGTATCGTTCCTGTCATGGATAAGGAAATACGATGAAGCACGGGAAACGCGGCTAACGGATTGGGTTTCGACGTTCCACCGGGATGGCCTATCTTGCAAGCTAACTGCACACAAAGGGGACGACAGCCGTAGCGCGTACAACATGAGCTGCAAGGTAGAGTTCAACAATGGGGAGAGATGGGTAGTGCGCTTCCCCATAGTCGGAAAGGTCATCAATGCCGATGAGAAAGTTGAGACTGAAGTGGCTACAATGAATCTCATCCGTCAACGAACCACAATACCCATCCCTGAGGCTAAGGCTTGGGGACTGGCAGCTGATAATTCCCTTGGAATCGGTCCCTTCATTATGATGGATTTCATTGAAGGTATTGGTGTTGATCACACTCTTCAACGACCTGATGCCAGAATCATGCGATAGGGCGTCAGTCGGACAACGCTCGAGATCATATTTCGGCAAATGATCAATTTCTCGCTGCGGCTCCGGAACCTCGACTTTTCACATATCGGTAGCTTAAACTCAAAGTCTACCCCTGCTGATGATGGCGTCGCTGCGATGATCCAATCGCGACCCACGACCAAAAAGTCTCAAGACTTTCTTTTGGAAGGCGGAGTCAATGTTCTTGGTGGGTACCGACACTTGTTTATATACTGCCATTGTTTCTCACAACGCCGTCCAGGTCCTCACAACGAGACATTCACATCCACGACTGAGTATTTTCAACATGTTGTTGACCGAGACTTGCAACATCTCCACGACCAGCCCAATTCAGTCGATGACGAGCACGATGCAAGAGAGAAGTACATCTACTTCAACATCATGAAGGCCTTGATCCCCCGTCACGTTTTACCGGGCAGTAACAATGGACCATTCAAGCTCATATGTGACGATTTCCAACCTACCAACATGATCGTTAACAACGAACAGGATCTAAAAGTCATGGCAGTGATTGACTGTTGATTACAGGCTTGCCAGATACAACGCGTACCTGGAATTGTACACTCAGCTACTCGAGGAAGAGGAGCTCAAGATCCTCGGCGATGGCGCCGCCAGAGATCAGAAGCTCTCGACAATGTTGCGTGCATGCCAGGAGGACGGGCGCAAATGGTTTCACTTGATCATCCTACGTGGCTTTAATGGGCCAACTTGTGTCCCGTTTCTTAAGCTTCGGGAGCAGACGAAAGACTGGGATGGAATTGTTGCAGCCATCTCAGAGGAAGATATAAATTCATTTGTCCAGAAGAAAATGACAGACCTGCGAAAATACGAGAAACAACTAGTTGAGATGAAGGAACAATACACGGTGGCGCTGAACGAGGGCTTCAAAGATTTGGACACCTTTCTCCGGAACTTGGCAGAATTGGACAAACCCCTAACCCTAAGTCCGGTAGTCGCAAATTTAATGCTCCTGTAGATAAAGAACGGGTGCATGATAATAGCCAAGACAAGGACGAGAACAACAATGACAGCAATGATCTTTAGAAGATCGCTAGGTGTAAAATCAAGTACAAAACCAGACATGAGACCATTATTTCCACCTAATTGTAACGTAGTAGTTTCTTACGGGAAGGCGTCTGCAATTACAGCCTACTTTTCACCAAGTTTCAAGATCGTATTAAAATCGTCTTCGTCAGTCCATGGCATAGTCATCACCTGCTATCGTAATATATATTAGTATGGTACCCCTCTATGAGGGAACCTAATGTGTAATGATTACTGTGTTACGCATTGATTTCTTTGTCTCGAGCCTGGTTGGTTTTAAAGCTCATTGATTAACCTTTGCATCCAACCCGAACCTATCTACCTTTTCTGTTCTAAGTTTTTCCATAACCCGTACGTATACCCCTGCTTGAGAAGGTCATTTATATGTGCTGTGGTTCAAAATAAGCTTTTCATGAATTGGACATCAAGGTCAGAAAGATGGGACCCAGACGGGTTGCAAAAACAGGCTTAAGGTGCGACATCGATGCGAACCATGTTACTGGGAAAGCTTGCTGTGTTTAAGTTATTGGGATTGATAGTGCTGGGCATAGCATCTTACTGTGTTATCTGCTGTATGTTATCTACTGCGTTGTCTGATCTATCAGACGATATCGAATAAGGCTAAAGATACTATAAATATTAGTATGATACCGTCTTATGACTTTCATTAACGTAAGGCACCACTAACGAGTTTCACGTTGAAGTAGTTTATCTTTCTAGTGTGCACCTCTTTACTAATGCAGCAAATGTTGGCATTCAAGTTGGCTATAAGGCGTATCCATTTGAAAATTTCCTTCACGATTGATTTTAAGGTCAGCTCATGACTCAAAGTTAGGAGAATCGCAAGGAGGGAGGGGATAAAACTTACTTCCATGAAGACCATGTTCTCACGCCCGTCGAGAGCAACGACGTTCTCTTTGATTCGTCGCATGACAATACAGCTGATGTATTGCCTCTCAAACACGTGGTCCTTCCTTGTGTAAGATATACTCCAACTCCATTAAACCTTTTCTCTCCTTGACATAGTCATTAGGGAAGAGTTGGTCGTCAGGACCGTCGCCAAACTCGCCTCCTTCAGTATCTACCCAAGACCTAAGTCCAGCTAGCTGTGCATTAGGACTATCACTCAAAAACATCATGAGAGCTTTCTCGACATTCTGTAGGAAGACTGTTATATCTCCGTAGATAACATAGTGCTGTTTTTGAAATATCGGTAGAAGTTGGAGTAATTAATGTAATGGTATCTTACGCCATGGCTGCGATACCAGACAGAGCGGACACGGAACTGATGTGAATATTCCAATACTCGTTGCTGAGCGGGGTCAGCAAATGTATGCTCGACGGACGGCTCCATCCTGGGGCACGGGCCCGTCGACGGGAGCAGGTCGCGCCGGAGACCCAGACATGGCGGTTGAGGAGAAGCCACTATACCTGCTTCTTGTAGCTGGCTCCGTTTATGAAGATCTGGCCTAATGGAAGCCTGTCACCGCTTTTGTACGTTTTGTTCCAGTATGAATTGGTCCTTTCACCCTCCTCGTTGTTGCCTTAGGCCTCTTTGTTGTACAGCTTGATAAAAGTGAGGGCGTCCTTGACGGCCTTCGGATAGATTATGTCGCATTGCATAGGCTACCACAAAGTTCTCCCACATGACAAGCTTCCTAGAATTGAGGGTCTTCCAAAGGTAGATCATTTTGACTTTTTTGAACAAATTTTAATGCCTTCAACGACCTAGTCATCCTAGATAACACATCTCCCTTCATTTCTCATCATCCTAGATGAGACGTTTCCTATCCCTTTCTACGGACTAAATCATGTATTTAGAGACATTCCTTTCCGCTAGGTTAGATAGAAATCAAGAGCTTCTATCCCATGTAACCTCTCCATCGAATGTGATAGATTACATCGTCCCCGGTGATGGCTCAAAAGCGGTCACCAACGGCAGCAAGCAATTCCCTATCAAGGGCAAAATACAGCCTGTGGAAAGCTTACCAGATTCAGTTTCCACCATAAACCAAGCATTTCCAGTGCCTGATGCTTTTACGGTTACCTATGACTTAAATAGAGCTGAACTTCCCCTGCATCATGACGCAAGCCTTGCCGCCCCACTCAACAACCCTTTATGACGCCTCGATTACTTGTCAAAGGCTCTATGTTGGAACAAGCTAAATCGCTGTGGCAAGAAAAGGCATCGAGGTCTCTTCATACTGAGACTGGACTTCTCCCCTACACAACAACACGTTCGTTAAGACGATATCGCATTGTGTCCACATCACCGGATCAATCAGATGGATTCCCACCAGCTGAACGGCCTTCAACAGGATACACAAGAGAAGAAGCACTATGGAAAATTCGCACGAGGATAGAGGGAGAACACCGGAGCCTGATTCGTTTGCACGCTGTCACACTCTCCTACACCATACCACTCAGAGTCATCGGCCAGTTTCCTAACATGACGATATCAGATGTCCTTGACAGTTACAATAAGTCAGTGGCCCTATATGTCTCATTCCGCTGTACATCCGAAGTGCTTCCTATTCCCCTCCACAATTACATATATCGCCGGTGGTTCCGCTCGTACTAAAGCGAAATCGAGCTAGAACGGTTCATTTGCAAGACTATCACACTAACAAATGTACCTCACGAGCTGTCACCTTCAGAGGCAACGATAAGCAACTTTATTTCGTTGAATGGGACCATTTGCGCTGAGGTTAAGGCACGCCATCGCACTTACGATGACCTAGTTGCTACAGGCTAAAAATTACCAGGATGGAGACTCTAAGAGTTCAACAACCATAGACTATACATCCTACAGCCGCTTTTCCAAGCCCTATTTATCATCGTTTGTGTCGAAAGCTACACCCACGAGGACTCTACAACTATTGGTAGATTTCCTGTGCTTCTAGTACGCACAGGCATCGAAGACAGTCTCAGTGCACCTATTACATTCGAAAGCATTGCCGATACGGAAGCCTCTGCGAACTACATCAAGACCACGCTTGAAACGGTCGTCACTTTTATCATAATCTTGGACGCCCGGGAAGCAGCTGCATTTGGTCTCCATCTTAGTCCCGAAGCTGCGTGGGAGAGCGAGAGCTACCATGGAGGCTGGTGGCGACAAGATCGGCAAGATCGACACGATCGAGAAAATCTAGGAGATGAGCCGGCGATTGGTCCTAGCTCTAGGTTTGTTGACTGCAGCAAGTATCCAAGGTGGAGTGGTTATGGTAGGGAGCGGGACATGATCGAGAGCTTGATTGAGAGACGGGAGTTGAGGCGGCAAGTAAGAGGGAATATTGAACATTGCTTGGAGTAAAGAGAAAGAGGTTCTAGTAATATATGACGGAGTCTTTTCAACGAGTTACGACTGTCGCCGCTTAAGCTACGCATCTTTTTGTTTGAGTAGTCCCAAACCAAAACACATGATACTTGATGAGAAAGAACATGGTGGGAGGCACTTACTCCATTAGCAGACATACTCTCAACTAAAGAAGCAGGAGCACCCAGCCAATTCCAACGCCTAGCCAATTCCAACGCCAATCCACTCAAAAGTTTTCTACTGTGCACAGATTGTCCTCTTTCACCTTTGCATCGCGTCTGCGTCCAACGACGAGCTTCACTTCCTGTTCAATTTCTGCCTTGTGCTTCCACATTGTCCAAATGTCTTCAACGGTGTTACTTCAGTAGCTAGATCTAGTATCTAAGGGCAGAATACTCTATGCTCAACTGGCCCGCGAAATCCACCAACACGGCCACACTTTATGATAGGCGTGGGCATTCCTTTGAGATCAAACTTGATGTAACATTTCGAGAAAGAGGGTTTTGGCATCAGTACTTCTAGCCATGGGTATTCCTGTGTCCCTAGGCAGGATTCACGGATTTCCTCAGTCTCCCCACGAAGTCTTCGTTTCTTTAGAGCATATTCTTTGACAAGGTTCTGTAGAAGCGGGTCGTTGAGCAACGCATACTCTCGTTCCTGATAAGGGGTCCTCTCGGCTTTGTTCTTGGTGGTCAAGGCCTCGGGGCGTGCTTCCACAAGCAGTCACACGCTGTGGTTAAGAGGTAGCTCCATCGAATCCCGAACTAGTGTCCGCAATTTCTCCAATGAATTAGATTCTGGCGTCAAGGTCCTTCCTGCTCAATGTTTAATGCGCCTATCAGAGCAAGGAAGAAAGCTGGAGCATGCACGGTCCTTTGCTGCCATATCGCAATCTGTTCTAAGCAACCATCAGGTCATCACAGACGACGCTGTTATTATTAGCCTGCGATATTGACAATCTGGCGGATACCAGCTAAAATCTTAAGATATCAGCTTCTGCCCTTTCCAAACCCTATTTTTCTCTCAAAACTCTTCCACTTTGTTCCAATCGGCTGAATCAAAGTAAACGCAGCTCCAGTCTGGTTCATATCCTGTACTCCATTCGACATGTACAACGGCGTCATCTCCCCATCGTTGCTGAAGAACAACTTGGGCCTCTCCCTGCGATTGAAAACTTGCCATGACCCGTCCGTAAAAGTGACGTTAGAACTGAACGCTTCCTGCAACTTGAAGTGCCATGGCCCCGTTAACTTGCGAGAGAATAGATGCGACCCGACACGGGGCCATCGCCGCCCATCGTTCTCGACGTAATCTATCATCCAGTGATTGATCGAGTGCCAGTTGCCGCGTTTGTCGCGCCAAATGAACGGATCCTCGGTCCACCATGGGTTCTCCTTTTCCGATACGTTCCACGTCGCTTGGTATTGAAGTTCGTAGTTGCTGTCCCATGACTTGGCCGTAAAGATAGAGTAGTCTTTGATCACGAGTACGATCTCGCTCGTAGGGTTTTTGCGAGTCCACAGAGGGAAGGCTGAGGGATTTGTCGCATGAATACCGGCCGGCCGGTCGCTGTTAACGACTACCTCGAATGGAGACCATGGCCCTCGAATGTCGTCAGCAGCTGAAACGGAGATATTGTTCGGCCATTGCGTATAGCTGAGGCTTTCGCATTTCGTGTAGTTTTTGTTGTAGTCAACGCCGATTGCATACAGGAGATATTTGTCATCAGCCGGGCTGTAGATAACGCCCGGGTTGTGGCGGAAGTTTTTGGAGACGGTATCGGCGTAGTGATATGGGCCTTGGGGGCCGTCATGAGACTCAGCGCGGATAACGTACGAATGGGGTCGCCACCCTCGAAGACCACAGCCGCGAGTGAATTGGACGGTGAAGAGGTGGAAGACCGAGGGCTCATCGCGATCTTGAAGAATCTGACCACCCCAGGAGGCATTGGGCCAGATATTGAAGTCATCGGGGCCAGGCGGCTCATAAGTATTATTGTAACCAGTGTATCGAGTGGCAGGAGCAAGATCAAGTCGGCCACAGTCGTCGCCAATCCACCCCGGATCGCATTTGCAAGTTTTTCGTGGCTGCCACACTCCTCGTTTGATACAGATCCCGTTGAGACTACAGTCTTCATCTGTGTTGCAAGCGTTGGCTACGCTGAAGGCTGTAGCGCACCAGGCGAACAGGCTCGAAGCTTTCATTGCTGGTTCCTGATTTTGAAGTTGGTCCCTAACAGCCTCAAGACAAAAAGGTCAGTGCAGGATAATCGGTCTAATCGAAAGCCAGGCCAAGTAATCCACCATAAATATATTAACGAGAGAACCCCCATGTATTTATGGTTCTCAACAGGAGACCTGTGCACTGGTGAAGTCATAGTAAGACCTATGTCGGCACATCTCAATCCGAGAACGACGAAATCTTGAAAGTCAGGGTCCGGAAGAATTGCACTTGTGCCACTTCTAGGAAACTTGTCATATCATGGGAACGCAAGGCTTTGTTCACGAGCGGAATCCCCATATTTGCGAGGGCGCTTTTCCAGGTTCCCCGCCCCCATCTCTCCACAGATCGGCGAACCTCTCGGGTTGAGATTTACCGAGAAGCCTAAATGGATGCCACGGCGGGTAATTACTTTATCCTGGAAGAAGGGAGTTAAACAGGGGCTGAATACTCCTGGATGATGCCGGCTGAGGCTGCCAAGGCTTAATAAATAAAGCTAAGGAGGCTGGATTCCCTCAGCGAGCATTTCTCATCCGAAATGTCATGGCCAAGACCAGCAGAACCATGACAGTACCCATTTATGGCCATCTATCGTGAGCTCGGTTCACGATCCCACTACTCAGCGTATCAGACGAAACTGCATTTATGCACGTCAAACGAGCTCTGTTCGACGCTGTTCGACTAAAACGCAGTTTGTTTTCTTTAGTCAATTATTAGTACTGCATCCTGATGGAAGTGGGTGGTGTTCTGATTTGTTGGTCTATGCATACCACCCTTATCAGCTGAGGAACACCAAAAACCACGTCGAGAAGATGCAATGCAGTATCACGAAGAGTATAGACTAGTAGGAAATAAGCATAGGGATTGTGGCATAGTGGTAGTAGAAAAAGCAAGACAACGCACTACAGCGTCAACAGGATAGGTCATAATGTCATGATGGCTTGAGGCTAGCCATCAGAAGACTCTGTCGAGTGCATAAGTAAAAGTCCTGTAAATAAACGCAACACATATGGGTATAGAGGGGCTTCCTGCGTGTACGGACAAAAAGGGTGTATTTTAACGCAATACCAAGGGATGTTACAGCGTGCATGGGCCATTTTGTGTGTATTTTGTCAAAATACAGTGCACCCTTGGTACAGTAGGAAGGGAACTCAAGACTTTGATGAGACTTGGGGCATGTTGGATTATGACTGGTCCGATTGGAGAAATAACGACTTCATCGAGCAGACATTAGTTCCTACGGTGGACGCAACACTAGCATAGGACAACTAGAAGTTAATCTTGCTAGACTTTGCTGCAATTCTTTTTATAAACTCCCAGCCCTTATAGCAAGAAATCGCTTTTAATGATCTTGAAAACCCCTTTTCATCTTGTTTACAACCAATTTGTCTAACATTCACTATAAGTTACTACTAGATGCATTACGTGGACAAGCTCGTGAATTCACGATGCCCTCAAAACTTACCATCAGGCTGCCGAGACAAGGAGAAGCAATGTATTGGGATTACGGACCTATCGGTGGCCTACTAGCCGCCATGTTACATTGTCGGAATATGCGAACCTCATCCTTCGTGAACGCTCCAACAATCGAATGCATAACCCCGTGATTGTTGAACAAAACCAGGTCACCCTCATCCCAGTCATGCGGATACACATACTGGGGACTGATTGCCGGCCTTTGCAGACGATACAGTGTCTCCCTCACCTCTTTCAAATCGTCAATAACTGTACCATCTTTGAGGTGAATCTTCCAAGCTGGCGTTGGATACGCCATCATGGCCAGTTCTCCCGTCTCTGGGTTTTTCCAAGCCATGGGGTACTTCTTGATCTTACCCAAGCTGATCTCTGGCAGGCCGCTTTCTGGAAGTTCCAGATCGTTTGAAATCAAGCCGAGTCCATTTGACCGTGCTTTGGCTTGGCTCATCCAGATGTACGGGTGAGGTGCATACTCGATGAAGCTGGTCTTGACGAGCTCCTTGTCGTCATCGGATAGCAGTTCAAACATTCGGCATCCACTGATGAAGGCTGTTGTTCCCAGAGGTAACTCAAGCTCTTCTCCCGTCCCATCATCATACCGACAAATCTGGCGCCTTCCCTTGGGTACTTTGCATGCAAAGAGCGAAGTGACAAGCGGCGGATCAAGGTCGTACATGGCCGAGTCAATATGCCACCGGTAGAAGTGCGTATAGTGGAAATCGTCCTCGGGTGTAATGGGGTGCTTGTGGAATGTCTTGTGATGTGGGTGGTTGAGCTTCAGGTTTCTCAAACCCTCAAACTCGTCGACCACGCCGTGGCCAATGACCTGCACCTGAGGTTGAGACGGTATTGTCGTCAAGTCGTTGTGAAGTACACTCCTCCTGTCTATCCTTGACCCATGGCTGTATACACTAGCTTCTGGGTCGAAGCGACGAGTCAACTCAAACTGGGCTTTTGCAGATAGCTTATGCTGGTTTTTAACAACCACGACGCCGTATTGATAGAGAGCGGATCGTAGAACCTCGAAGCTTTGTTCTAAACTGATGTCAGCCTGAGACCTTTTAGATATCAAGTGTAGAGATTATACCATTGATGTGTTCAATATCAATACCGGAAAGCTCAGCCCCGAAATCGACCAAAGATCCTTTAAAGGGTTTAGGAAGAGGAGTGGCTTGAATTTCAGGCAAAGCCATGGTAAGTGAGTTTTGGAATATAACGGTTGATTGAAGAATCTACTCGGTTGGATATGAGAGCTCTATTGCCGAGGTTTATATGCTGTCCACTTGATGGCAGCACTGTGGGTGTGTGCGGGTGAGTTTATCGGACTAACCCGCTCCTTAGTGCCACCCAAGATAAGGGCGGGTGAGATTTCCAGCTCACCCGCATCTAGTGTAGTCTGTGGCGTATCGGCACGTCATCATATCACTCCAAGTCTAGCTATCTTAGTGTGCAGGTGCGGATGAGTTGATTGTTCTCACCCGCGCCACGCCTGACAAGACTGCAGGCGAGCGAATCGCCGTATCAGGGATTTAGATTATCATATCACTCTGAAAGTCAGTTTAGATGGCCTGATTTGTAACTGTGGTGAGTTGCTTTCGCTCATCTTTAGTTGATCCAGTATATAAGTGCCGAGAGTTGCACGGGAGAGAGTATCTAAAACACAAATTAGCACTCTCTCTGAATCTGGCTTATTGCCCACCATGGCTCTTACCTTTGAAACACTTCCCTCTGACGTTCGTCAGTCTTCCTTGATTGGGGCAGAAATTCGCCTGCCACGCTCCATGGGAATTTTGAACATCAATTTACTGTCAGAAGAAGACGAGGCAACGTTACGGCAAGCCCTATTTGAGAACCAGGTAGTCGTGGTACGAAACCAAAAAGGCATTGACCCCACAGTCCTGCCTCAGTTGACTAAGATCTTCGACCCGACCGCGTCAGATATCCACTCTGCTGGCAACAAGGCCGTCAGCGATCCAAGGAACATTCTCTCAGCCTACAAAGCCGGCAGAATTCCAAGAGCACCGCAAGTTGGCATCATTGGCAGTGGGGGGTTCAAGGGTTATGAGGGGATTGATGAATTGGAGGTCATCCACCTGGTATGTCCCGGACACGTGCTTGAGACCACCTAAGAGCACCAATAGATCCCTACCACTGTCCCTAACCACTGATGTTTCTATAGGATCATACTCTGTTTCATCAAGAGCCTCTATCGCCACAAGAATTAAATGACGGATACACTCGTCCCTATAGATGGCACATGGACACCCCTTTCTATGAGCGTTTGCCTGGAGAAGTCACCGTTCTTCACGCCATCAAAGTGCCCAAGCTACCCGACCAGAAGCTGAAATTTCCGGGCGGGGAAGAGAAGGAGATTGCCGCTGGCGCGACGGCTTGTAAGTGTAGCCCGAAGCCACTCTGTGCCGTTTCATCATACTCATATTTTTAAAGTCTTCTCTGGAGCCCGAGCCTTTCAGCTACTCACTCCAGCCGAGCAAGAGTTTGCTTTGAACACGACAGTTACGTACGCTCCACAGGCATATGAGTATATTCGCAATTGCAAAGCAACAGAAGATGGGCTCTCAATCCCTCACATGGGCCATGAGACATCAATCGATCAGCTGTCTGAGTGGTCTTGGGATAAGGTTGCCGAGCACCCAGTGAGTTCACCAGAACCAACTAAGACGAAGAGTCAACGAGATTAATTAATCTTACTTAGATGGTCTGGCGCAATCCTCTCAACCCAGAACGTCCATTCCTCCAGGTTCACGGATGCTGCGTCTACAAATTGACAACAAGAGATCCGGAATCAGGCAAAGTTTCGGTGATGGATGATGTTGCCGAGGTACGAAGGATCGTCTATCAGTTTCAGCGACGGGTCTGGGCGGCGGAAAACATCTACGCACACCGTTGGGCTGAAGGCGACCTGGTCATTTTCCATAACAGAGGCGTCATGCACAGTATAACGGGTCAGTTGTCTAAGTATAAGGAAGACGAGGACAAGAGAAGACTGATGTGGCAGTGCACCATGACTAGTGGCACTGCCCCGAAAGCCTTTAGAGCGTATCCGGGGGTAAACGAAACCGGGTTTGCAATTTCAAACTAGATATAGTTTCATTGGTTCAATTGATAGAAGAATGACGCATCTACTCAGTTGATAATTTCTTTCTTAGATGAGGTTCCATGGAAAATTTGCTGAAACCAATCATCAAAGTCTTCAGAGCCACCTCCAGGCGCAGAATTGTATGCATTTAGATCTGGAAGATCCGCTAATCCAATCTCAGTAGCCAACCCTAGGATTACCCAGTCTGTGGTAAACTTGGCTACTATTACCTCGAAATTAATGGCTGTAAGTCTAGGCAACGCCCCTGCTGTCCCAGAAAAAGACTCAATGCCGTCGGCTTCCCAGAAGACGGCGTCGATCAGAACAACACCGCGATGTGCCAACACATCATTTGTGCGTCCTGAGAGATGCCGACGCGCATTACGAATCGCGTCGGTGTAGATGTGGTGTCTGTTATTCGAGCCGTTGGTCTGGTTGCACATGACCTCGAAGGAGAGTATTAGAGCGGCGGTGATGCAGAATGCGACGTGTGTCCATAGTGATACTTCGCCACACTCGACGATACTTTCATGTTCCCGGAGGATTGTCACCGCCGCCGCGACGCAGGTTCGTCTTGTATGAGCATAGACAGCCGACTGAAATGACGTGAAGATGAACGGCCGGTGTATCATGATGATCTATTTCACATGTGAGTGACTGAAGCGGATAGAGAGAAATGGACGGACCTTTTCTGCTGCGGTGATTGCTAGACTTTGGCGTGCAACACCAAGCCACGGATGCTGCGCTTCTAATAAATGGTCCTTCCGGAGAAGGAAATGAGGAATAGACCGGACTTTCTGCCTCATCTTCTGGTCCATTTGAAGAACGTGGTCGTATTGCTCATGAACCGGCTTCCGGGCTCTCAAGGGCCCCATGCCATCCGCCAACTCGGGCATCAACTGCGCAATGCTCCCCAAAACTCGAGTGTATGTGCTGACTGTTGGGATGTCATCCGAAACTTCCACCAAGTCAATATCGTCGGCATTCTTGGGAACTTCCGTTGAGTAGTGGAAAGGATGAATGACATAGGAATCGGTGAATGGTATAGCAAAGTGATCCTGGATGACCATTTGAAGCTAGACTCGTCGGCCAAGTTCCCTTTCCAAAGTATCCTGCCACACTTCGGACGGGGCTTGAAGGTCCGTTTTGTCGTGTCCGATTTTGTGCAGCCCGATGCATTCTGCCATCCTGATTGCCGCGCTAAACAGAGTTGCGTTCAGCTGACTGAGCCCGAGGTTATGAGCTACCTCGGTCGAGATGACGATGGCTTGAATGGAATAAAGGGATATGTTCTGCAGGAAATGGGTTTGGTAAAGAACATCGACCATCCTCTTGAACAAATCTTGGGGAGAAAACGCTGACAACCCCGTCGGATACGAAGCGTGATACTTCCAGCTATTTTGCAAACACAGGAGAGACGTCGCGAGAACTGCGCAATAAAGTGCAATCCATTGAGGCTGATCGCACTGCCCCGTTTCCCAGAAGGCTCTGCATTGGTTCAGAAAAGTAGGGCAGTGGAGAGAATTGTGATGCCACGCGATATGGTTGATGTGAAATGAGATGAGGACCTCGGCCACGTCCCGTTCTGGAAGATTTGCAGTGGACAAGCCGGCTAGTTGTCCTAACGAGGAAATCATGCCGGAGTATTCTTGATGATGACAGGTGCAATGACGGTGAGGATAGCAATTGCCATAACCTCTGCCCCAAGCCACGTGTTCAAGTGCTGTGACGGTAAGCAAACCCTGCCCTTGTGATGAGGGTGGCGGATCAGATGTCGGGGATATACGTGGCTCTGAATTGTCCTGAATACCATTGACGACTCCGGCGAGCTCTGCACTGGAACTATCAGCCGCTGGAGCTTGGCCTGACTGAAGATATTCAGTTCTCGCTGCTATCATTTGGATTGCTCTCTCAACGCGGATAGGATTCGGGCTCTGGAGCGTTTCCTGTAAAGAGTTGAGAAACCCAAGCTCGGCGTTATTTCGATGTACATTCCGCGTCAGTTGAACGACATCGCGCTCGCAACGGAGTCCGAGGCGCTGGCACCTTGTGCATGGGATTGTCTTGCTGCACTTCCTCTTTTTTCTGGTGCATTCTGATTATTTAGCTAAATGTAAGACAACGTAATAAATCTCCAGTAGACTTACCGCGACATGCTAAGCTTAGACGTTGTGAAAGGCGGGCTTTTGTCTCTGGCTCCATGGCTGGGCTTTAATAATGTTTACTTGGGAAGAAAATTCTTTTACAGTTTGTAAGACTTGGAAAATAGAGGATTAAGTTTATATCTCTCAAACTTGAGTTAGAGAAATGTCTTAATAATAGAAAGCGGAGAGTGTGTAGTGAATCGGGCGTGCGGCTAGGCTAGATTAGGAAGGTGAGTCTTGAATTAGTAAGAGTGTATAAAGGTATATAAAAGTGTGAGAATAAGTGTATTTATTTTATTAGTAAGAGATGCACTTTATATAGACTGTACTTGATATAATAGCTAGGTTTAACTTAAAGATATAAAGCATATTTAACACTGTTAAAACTAATGTATGGACTACTGTTTCTACTTATCTGCAATTCCGCTAAATCATTTATTTTTCTTTGCTTAAGCTTAATGGAGGGATAGATCTTTGGATTTTAA
>JABSTB010000794.1:0-24554 GCA_013756995.1 Neonectria neomacrospora | reverse complement strand
GCTCTTGTCTAATGTGCTAAGTGAATGTGTATATATACTGTGGTGATCACGGTGTTCCTGCAAGTGATCGTAGTGACTGTATAAGTGATCACGGTGATCGGGGCTGTGATCACGGTGATCGCTTTGGTGTTTCTAGTGACCATCCTGTGATAGGTAGGAAAAAGTGGGTAGGTCATGGTTCTGCCGGTTGTGACCGGCTGGTCCCAACCTGGGCCGTGACAAGACCTGGTTCTATCACTCGCTGTCAACGCCCGCCAGCTTATTCGATTCTTCCCAAAGCTTCTTCGCAGCCTCCTCATCGTAAGCCCAGGGAGCGTATCCAACCTCGCTCTGCAACCAGTTTCCGGTAGTATCCGCCGGCCCCTCCTCAGCGAGGTTGCTGAGGTACTTGCCGCCTCGGCCTTCCCATTCCTTGCTTAGCGCAGCGCAAATTGTCGTGGCCGCTCCTTGGGGAATGCTTTTCATGCTCTTGTGCAGCGATTCGTCCGTCGCCAGAGACTCTAATACCTCCTTGCTAAGATACTGAGAGAGGTTGGTCTGGATGATACCCGGGTGCAGAGAGAGGGCGTGTAGTCCCTTGGACCCGTACCGTCTTTCGATCTCGTTCGCGAAGTAGATGTTGGCCGTCTTGGATTGTCCGTACGCAGTCCAGGAGTTGTAAGGATCCTTTTCAAAGTTGAAGTCGTCGAGACGGACCTTACCCAAGCGGTGGGCTGAGGAGGCCACAGAAACGACCCGTGATTGGAACTGAGGTGTAGAGGCGGCGAGGAGCGCGGGCTTCAGTAGTTGGAAGAAGAGGAAGTGACCTAAGTGGTTGGTGCCAAACTGAGTCTCGAAACCGTCCTCGGTCTTCCCCTCGGGTGTGGCCATAACGCCAGCGTTAAGGATGAGCAGGTTAAGCTTGTCGCTCTTGCCGAGGAACGCCTTAGCCGCTGCGCGCACCGAGGCGAAGGAGTCTAGACGTAGTTCGATGGCGTGGATGGGCGCGTCAGACTTGGGGCCGGGTCCGTTCTTGACCATGTCGACGGCATGCTGGGCTTTGGCCGAGTCTCTGGCAGTGAGGAAGAGGGTGGCGCCTGTGGCATGGATGGCTCGGGCCGTTTCGACACCAATGCCAGAGTTTGCACCCGTCACAAGAACGAGCTTGCCGGTGAGCTTGCCGATGAGGCCTTCATCCTCAATGACTTGAAGAGCCGTGGGCCGCGCATCTCCAGGACCCTGGGTGCTGACGTGGGAGGCAACGTATCTAGACATGGAGATTGATGTTGTTAATTTTCTTAACGAGGCTGGTTGTGCGTGGTAGGAGGATGGCGCTGTAGTAGTCCGTGAATGATGGATTATCGTCAGTTTGAGAGAGGAAACGCCTGGTTTTATACCACAAGTGAGTGTATCAGGATCTGGACACGACAGTATGCGCGGTGACCCAAGAGGAGAAACGCCGTCCTTAGTGACAAGAGTGGGGTGAATATGCAACACAGCGGTATTTCAGGCACGCTTACAAAGGTTCGGAGGAACTATATCCATGCTTTACAATTAAGCCACTAGGTAGGAAGAGCTAAGGAGTCCATTCAAAAGGTTGCTTCATGATTCAGAGTTTGGGGTTAGAGCACAGGGCGGTTCATTTACATCCCGGATTTATAAGCTCAAGTACACATGCATGAAGGCCCTTGAATCGCATGAAGTATCTGTATCATTTCTATTTCGCGTAGCAGGGTTGAGCATTGGGCGGGCCAACTCAAGCCCACTACTGTGCAGTGTTCTCGGCAGTAATAGACCCGTTAACTCCGCGGTAAACTGGGTGCTTGTCGGCAGATCATCTCCTCCATATTACTGCCTGATCTACACACAACCTCTCGTGCACTCGCCCCATCCATGGCACAAAGATGGGGAAGATTTCACCTGCATCCTGACACCGAGCAGTCTTTCAGCAGCGTTTCCTTTTCAGAGGACGACAGTCTACACAAGAGGAAGCAAATGGGGTAGAGCTTCAGCCTCGATAAGCTGGAATCTTCTCGGCTTACCTTGGTACAACCCCTTCGGTGACTATTGTGTGCCCGTTCTCACTAGGTCCATGATCCTATCTCCGCCCGGATCTCGTAATTTCATTTTGCAGTAGTGCAGATAACATTGGGAAAAGAGCCAGGGCCACTTCCATAGGGCGTGGCTTAGAACGGTACGTGAACAAAGAAAGTTGAGAGATATCGACACCCCCGATCATGTCAACGCTCATAGCGTCAGTCCAAGACCGATTAAGTCCGGCTTTTCCCCGTGCCCTGCTGATTTATCAGCACTTTCTCGAGATCTCAGTTTAGCAGTTTTAGCATATAAGCGCATGGCTCACAAGTTTGTAGACTCTCAGAAGCTCCCATGATCTCACAAGCTCGCCTACTTTTACAAGTCCGCCTACTCACACAAATTCGCCCGCTCCCAAAGGCCCGTTGCACTCGCGGGCTCGCATCCACATATCACACACCATGGCTCCTCTTGTCTGGTTGATCACGGGAAGTTCCACTGGATTCGGTGCCGAATTCGTGAAGGCGCTTCTCGCGGCGGGAGACAAGGTCATTGCTACAGCGCGCGTCCCTTCAAGCATCGAACATTTCCAAAGGGCAGGAGCATCAGTTCTAAAGCTGGACTTGACCGCTAGCCAGTCTGACTTTGATAAACTGGCGGATACGGCCATTGGTATATATGGCGGTGTAGATGTAGTGGTGAACAATGCCGGATACCCACACTTCAGCACCATTGAGGACGATAGGTATGATGAATCCACGTTCCAAACATCTTGAGCTGTCTAAATGTTGCTAGCCATGAGAACTGGAATAAAGTTTTTCAAACTCACGTGTTCGGACCTCTTGGGGTTGCACGAGCTTTCCTGCCACACTTTCGGTCGAAGAGGGCTGGAAATTTTGTGTTCATGGGGTCGATTGCGGCGTGGGGAGGGCTACCAGCAGTGGGGGCGTACTGCAGCTCCAAGGCGGCTCTTCGAGGTTAGTACCACCTTCCTCTCACTCAAAAGCAGAAGTGGACTGACCCATTGTCCTAGCCGCGGTCGAGAGTTTGAATCTAGAAGCGAAGCCACTCGGAATCAGGACGCTCCTCGTCGAGCCCGGGTACTTCCGAACCGAGTTCCTCAATGAGAAGAAGGCAGTCTACATTGACACCAGGATTGATGAATACAAGCCTCTCGTCGAGAACTTGTACCCACAGGTCAAGGGAATCCATCAGCAGCAGCCCGGCGATCCTGCCAAAGGTGTGGCGCGCATCCTCGACGTGGTTAAGTCCGATACGGGCAGCGAAGATTTCCCCGTCAGTTTGGCCTTGGGCGATGACGCTCTTGACACGATCCGGAAGAAGTGCAACGACACGCTGGAGTTGTTGGACAGGTGGACAGAGAAGTCTTCGAATACGTCGTTCTGAGGGACTACTAGATTTGAATGGAGAAGATGAGGTCTGCAGACACAATCGTGCTCGGGCTCACATGGTTGGAGGGCCCTTACTGCTTGCTCTAGTGCAACCTGCGATAGCTGGCCGTAGCATTGCCCCCAATTTGTCCTTCCCAACTCCCTTTGCCGTTCCACCCGCAGTGGTGAACCACTATACTAGTTCCTTCCATTCAGATTCGTTGCTCACTCGGTTGGGGGTGTGTTCGTCATCTCGGCGTCATGTGTGACTTACTCCACCCTCGCCCTTTTCCATGTCGTATTGGTGTTTCAACCTTTATCCGGCACCCTCAGTCTCGGCCATTACCGCCAAGGACCCACACAGCGAAAACCACAGTTGGCGCTCTGCCACAGCATCGTCAATGTTGAACAAAATCAACGAAAATGCCCGGGCTCTGGCCGTCCAAGATATTCTTGTAATATAGAGAGTATCAAAGAGTACTCCAGACTGTTTCGTCCCTTGCAGTTACTTACTTGGTGGCCTTACTAACAGGGAAACCGATTGATCAAGTTGTACTGGAAAGACACATCAAATTGTGAGATTTACATAACTACAAGATACTTTTTAGCACAAGAGGCTGAGACGTTAGATACCTCGGAAAACCCTGCAAACCGGCCCCTGTTCGATATTTGCAAGGCGAAAAACATCATGGACCGCTGTCGTAACTTGGTAGAATGATGCTTTTGGCTCTTAGGTCTAGTACGTATGCATGTCGGTAAGATTGGCAGATGTTGTTGCGCCTGACTCGTTCCTCGGTTGAGGACGAACAACGTGCGCTGAGGACTGTTTCTGTGTCTGGAATGGGTTAGTCCAACATTGTTTTGCTTTAGCTTACGCCGGACGTCCCAATCAGGCAAACCATCCGGAAACTCTACCAATCCCTAGTATTTTAAGTCACGTCACTGCTTTATAAGCCAGTTGATTGTTTCCCTAAAACGGCAGGACGCAAGGATTAGCCCCACAGCCAACAGGGGGGCAGCTTAACTCTTCCCAACTCACCCCTTGACCTTCTAGGAGAAACGAACTTAAGGAGTAAAGTAGAGAACAAGACTTGAAGATATTGGGGCTCCACCAATGGGATTGGTGATTTGCGTTTGTCATGAAATCACAACCAAGACGACGTAATCCTTGAAAATAGTGGCGGGTGATGTGGGTGAATCCTGTCGTGATTCTTGTCCTTGGTTGCCAATCTGCTGGCTAAATCATGTGGTGGGGGTCCACAGTTTAGATCCACAAGGACAATCCTCGACGGTGGGCTTCGCCAAGTGTTTGCTGACACCTTGGCCACCTCACGGTGCTCACGACACAGGAATAAATCCATGACGGAAAGCTTCGAAGCCAAGACCATCATTGCTAACGCCAGCACTTTTTTTTATTTAGATAACCCTACAACATCACCTGACCGAACTGTGGTCCGCTAATGCCGCTAATGCCGCGAATGCCGCGAATGCCGCGAATGCGTACCACTGTCCTCGTTAATGCTGACCAACAACGACGTGTCTCTAGTGACTGAGGTTGTCAAGGAGATAGATTGGCAAAACTACCGGAATCTTTTGTTTGTCCGACAAGCAGTCTTAGGGCACTGACGGGTCCTTATTCGAACCTTATATAAGGGTGGTGACCACGTCAAAGTTATCGTAAAGAACCATGATTTCAAAATAGTACCTTCTTTCGTCCATTGAATCCAGGCAAAATGAAGTATTCACCCTTTTTCTTTCTCGGCCTCATCCTAGGAACGGCCCGCGCGATCAACATGACAAACTATGCACCAGCCTGCGGTGTTGACCGAGATTTCAAACAGTGGTACAGAGAGTACGTCAAATGAAAACAGACATTGCTACCAAAACTTACATTTGTCTTGCGCAGATTACTCGGAGCCTTTGAGGATCCGATCACAACCGACAGTATCACCGATTTCTTTGCGCCCCGCGGCGCCTTGATCCTCGGGGGATCGAACTTCACGGGCGGAGAGGCCATCCTAGCCGCCAGGGGAACCATTCTGCCCGCTGACGGATCCATCCAATGGAATGTATGTACCTTCATGTTTGCTTCACGCTCACAGAGAGCCGCGGATCTTGTCAGCTGACGTCGAACTAACAGCACTTCCCCAACATTACCGTTGTCGCTTCAGAGACGCCGACGAATAAGTCGTTCGAGGTCACTGGAGTCTTGCAGATAACTCTTTCCGCAAACGCAAGCTGCTCCACAACATAGTAAGACACCTGAAGATCCTGCTAGCACGTCCATTATAAACACAGTAGTGCTAACGGTGCAACTCAAAGCTATCAAACGCTCTTCACCGTCGAAAAGAACTTGACCACTGGCAGAGCAAACCTCGCTTGGCAAGGCGGCGGTCTTATCATATATGATGGATTTTCCGTTAACTCCACGGACGACCAGTGTATCAAATAGCTTAGCTACTGGTCAAGTAGAGTTCAGTTTCGGCCAGACGGCCGACAGAACGTTGAGCGCTTGAATGGGGGTGTGGCTTACTGACGACAACTCTCAAGTCCTTGCCCCTCTCAGGAGCGCACATAGTGCCAAGTTGCGGGCTGCTACAGACCTACCGCCTACGAAGATATGTTTATAGGCTCGTGTGTAGATATAAATTAACGGTATCTTGCCTTAAGCAGGCTCCTCCTCGTAAAGTATCCTGAAATGTTTGCCTTGTCTCGTTTCTAAAGTGCGCCCTTAATCTGCCAACAGATCCTCCGCCCCTGTAATACCTTAAAAGTAACTTGTGAAGGGCCCATGAGCAGAACGACGAAGAAGTACTGCAGCAGAAGTTTAAATCCTCTGTCAGATAGCTTGTAACCTAGTAGGAAATCGTCGGAACCAGGATATGTACCATAACAAGCCTTAATTCAATAGAAGGGTCCTCGCTTTTGTACTTGGCTTAACGGTAAAATGCTCACTCTAATAACAATCATCTAAGCAGCGGGATTCCTCGTCATTCAAGCACTCGATACGCATGATTTCAGCCAGTAAATTGTCCCAAATCGAATAAGTCAGTCAGTGTGGCTCCCGCAATACGGGGTTGACTGTGATAGCCTGGAATGGAAAGAGTGAAGGAAGCTGCTTGATAGCTGGGGATATACAGGGTATTCGCCGGGTTGGCGCCATAGATGTAAATATAGGGGTGCAACGAGGATTAGATGAATCTCTGGCCTTCTCAAACTTAGCCCAGGTCACTGTTACATATTCTAAGTTAAAAAAACACCCCTGTGGCAGGTTCTGGATAAGCGACTAGCGTCTTCCACGCCGTTGAGTCGCCTGTCCCTCGACTAGCTCGTCACATTGACTTACTCATACCACCTCACCATAATAAAGAGAAGCGGCTTTGTATAGCCGAGCCAGAGAGTAGTACTTGAAAAGTTTCGAGTACGAACAGTGACGTCTGATAGCCTTGCTGAAAAACAACCCTGACGTTATTTTGCAGGGTAGAGGGGTGGGGGGCTAGAAACCCGCAGTGGGATAAAGTTTATGCTAGGGCCACAAAAGGAAAACAATCTCAATCTTGGCAAGTACTTAGCTTGTAGCAGGCCATGTTCTAAACAGCGTGTGGCGTTGTTTTAGAGTTCGGGGTTCCCGTGCCTTATGTCCGGGCCGAATATCCGTGCAAGGGTTTTTTGTCTGGCTGTGACTTTCTGTCTGCAACGTACCTCCTTCCATTGTTTCCCTAATTCGGACGCCCATCAACGGAACGTATCGCCACCCATTTCATCTGCCATTTTTCATGACGATACTTGGCACGATCTACATTCTACGGACAGGAACACGCTTGCAGCCCCCACCTAGGCAGATACCAGTGGTTCAGCTTTCATCTGAGTGGTACCAGGACCTTAGCAAACATCTTACCGGCAAACAGCCTTGCAACCCGCATGCCTGCGTCAATTTTGTCCCCGCCCAAAGGTAACGCTTTGTACATGAATTGGGTACATTACAATGGAACGATGCTGACGGGGCCACAAGCGGGTAAGGGGTTTGTTTTTGTGAACGCGGATGCCCATGGCCAGCCGGCTGCTGGAGACCGTAAGCTTGTACGGAGTCATGTCATGCGGGGGAAGAATACCCGTACACGAGCTCTTCCTAATCGATTGAAGGGCCGTGTCCCTGCTACCGCTGTGGAAAGCCAACAGTCGCAGCATGCTTCAGGAGGCAATGATTCTTCCGAAGAAGCCCACGGAGCTCGGACACGACATGAGTTGCTCAACTCTGACGTGAATGCGCTGGCCCGAATCAGACACCCAGGCATGGTCCCCCGTGCCGCCAACGTTTTCACTTTCATGAAGTTCCCTGAAGACATCGATAGTAGTTCGCGCAGCTTGTTATGCACATGTACGTCTCTCCTCTGCAAGCATGAGCAAGCCCTCCTCCTGACGCCTTCGGTCTTCCAGACTTTTCGTACTTGAAAGATACAATGTACCCGATTGGAAGGTACTCCCTTTCTGACGCTACCAATACATACTGGTTTCACTGGACCCAGCTCGACTTGGCCTACCTACACTCCATCCTTTATACGACGTCTTTTTTTTACGATAGTTTGAAAGGGCAGAAGAGTAAGAGAACAGAATTTCACTCGTATAGGACGATTCACGAGCTCAACAAGCAACTGGCTGATCCGACAACTGCACTGACCGACTCGACAACCACTGTCGTCATGGGGATGGCCTTGATCGCGGAGTGCTTTGGAGACGTAGAGTCCGCACACATGCACGTAATGGGCCTCAAGCGAATCGTTGGCCTGCGCGGTGGCATAGAATCGTTTGCAAATAAGCCTCAGCTTCAAGCCAAGCTTCACCGGTAAGTCTTGGTTCTCCCCTTCCAAATTCAGCTCATCACGATCCGGCCAAAGTCGCTGACTACAAACGCCTGAAGAACTGGTTTAGTCTACAGCATCTGCACCGGCGCGAGTCCAGCCTTTCACCAAGACGCTGCATCTTTCGAGTCAACTTTTGACAGTTCACCTGAACTCATCCGGCTCAAGCCATCGGACGCGTCCTGCTTCTCCCGCTCGCGCTCTGTGGTACAAGCTTTAGAAAGGAGGCTCTACGGCATCTTCAAGGATGTCCAGGACCTCTCGCAGCTCATCAACGATAGCCACAATTCCGGTCAAAAAATACGGGAGATGTCTCTCGAAGGGCACATGACATCCATTCAATCCCGGCTGCTTATGCTGGAATTTAATAATAGCAACATTCTCCTAGAGCTTCTCCGGTTATCACTTCTCGCTTTCTTGACAACCGTCTTCTGGAGTTTCCCTGGTGTCAAGTTCGAGTACCCGCATCTGGCCAACCAACTCCGACAAGCTTGTTTGGCCTTCACGCCCACCACAACTAGCGAGAGCTATCTCTTCGCCTGGGCCTTGATGGTGGGGGCAACATCTGTGTTCCACGACCCTGATCAGACCTGGCTTCTGCAAAGACTGCGCCCTCTGATCCGAAACAACCTAGGCAGGACGTGGTTCGAAGTACAGAATAATCTAAGGCGAGTCATGTGGATCGATAGTATTCATGACGGCCCCGGGATAGAGGTCTTCAACCGGTGTCTTGGGGAAACTGGGGACGGAAGTATCAATGCTCGAAGTAACTCTCTATCTTACTGATAGCCAGGCGCGGCGCCAACGCGTTCAACACCGGCGGAACACCTAAAGACCTAACTAATATGCCTGTTTTGTATGTGGCCACTTAATAGTCCTGCTCAAGCAGAAACAAAAAGCAAGCAGGCACTTAAAGTTTCATTTACCACTACATCGTTTCGAAGAATTAATGGAAAGGCAAGGGTTCCATGGACCCCGAACGCGTGCAAGGACGAAGAGTGTGTATTACATCGTCGTCCATATATTGCGAGCTATTCTTCCATCCAGCGGCATGATCCGTCCGAGTCATTTTCAGTTGTTTCCGCAACAGCTCCTGATAAATCCATGAAATATGGCATCACAAGACAGCCAACATGAGAGGGCTAGGTATTAGATGGTATACCGGAAAAAAGTTGCACTGTCTCCCTTTTCGCGCTCAGCTGTCCGCTCATCCTCATTGTACTCGCTTGGAGGCTTGTACAACCTATTTCGTCGAGCATTCTCGCGACGCAGATAGATTGTCATCCAGACAGCCAAGACAAGCGCCATGACCTGAAGGCCTAAGAGGGTACCGAAACCGGGGTAGTATCTTGGGGCGTCCTTAGCCAGGAATAAGTAAGCTGCGATGACACCGCCGCAGTTACCACAGGCCACCTGCATTGCAATTCCCACGCCTCGCTTGAGAGAACCACCGATGTTGTTGCCATTCCAAGTAACACTTTGAGGAACGCTCGGGAACAGGCCTGAGGCGAGGAGAAAGCAGCCAAAGTATCTAACTCCAGCATGCCGAACTGCCATGAGCAGAATAAGGCCAACCGTACTGTGAAATGATCAGCATGTAACTGGTAGAAAGACTTGACATCGAGAAACTTACGCCAGAACTATGAAGAAGATCATGAAAATGCCCCGCTGTCCAAGTTTATCTGCATACCAGCCAGCTCCAACACACATAAGGCATGCGACGATGTAAGGGGGCGCGCTCATGAGCTGAGCAGTGCTATTGGTGTATCCAAGGTCGCGTACGATCGTGGGCGCGAACAAAGAGTAAGAGTAGACTCCAGTAAAAGTTCCAGCACAAATGAGCATATGAACCCAAATCTTCCAATCGGCGAGAGCGTCCCAAAAATATTTCATGGCGAATTCATCGGCCAGAGACGAACGGTCGAGCCTCAGCCGTTCTTGGATATGAATACGTTCTTCTTCCGTTAGGAACTTCGCTCGCTCGGGGTAGTCGCTCATCAATTTGTAGGATGCCAGAGCTAGTAATTCGATTAGCATTTGATTTCTCATGGCCACGACTCTCCGCACAAGATTTAGCAGCATACCAACTAGTACTGTAGCGATTCCTTCAAGAATGAAGATCCATTGCCAGCCAGCTAGGCTCGCGACGCCACGCATCTCCATGATACCACGAGCTAGCAAGCCGCCGAATGCACCAGCTGCTGTGGCCGCAGAGAAGAAAATGGCCATACGAAAGCCGCATTCATGGCGGCAATACCACATAGTTATACTAGGGCCAAGGTGAGCCAACGGTCCAACAGTTTCATAATACTCTTGAGATAGACATACTAGTAGGCAATACCAGGAAACAAGCCACCTTCAGTGAGGCCGAGGAAGCTTCGTACAACGAGCAAACCAGGATAGCTCTCGACAATTCCCATCAATGTGCAGCAAATTCCCCATGCAACCATCATTGATGGTATCCAAATCCATGGCCTGAATCTCCTCATGCCCATATTGGAAGGGATCTCAGACACGACGTAGAAGGGAAAGAAGACTGCTAGCGCGTTGTTGAACATGAGGCCCGACATGCCAAGGTCTGCTTCAAGATTATCGAGGCGAGCATTTCCTATGTTGGTGCGGTCCAGGAAGGAAAGAAGGTATAATAAAGAAACGAAAGGGATAATCGCCCAGTCAATCTTGCGGATCAATCTTTTCGTATCTATCTCACTCCAGCCCGTATTCTCAACTGAGACGACCTTGCCGGAGAAGTTGATGTTGTCAGCTCGTTCGGCAATCTGAACGCTTGCTGCGGCGCTACCTGGCGGTGTTGCCTTCATGGCGGAATACTGCAGGGCAATGAACAAGGAAGTGGGATGAAAGCAACAAGTAGTTCGAGAAAGAAGATCTCGAGACCGTTGACCTGGAAGTTTGAAGGGGTGAAATGGGCGTCTTTATAGCCTTATTACGGCAAGCCCCGGCCTACATGATCTCGGACTGGGCTTTCGACATGGAACCACTAGTTGCCTGAGATGTCTATAAGGGCTTGCCATAGCCTCGGATCGACTGAACATGAGCTAATGACCCCTAGGTGAGGCAGGGAGGGGATGCTAGTGCGATACGATCCGAGTCAGTACCAAGACAAGCAGGTGCCATAGCACATTTCTTGGGCTTAGAATGCGCAGGTCCAGATCATCTCAAGCCGAAGAAACGGAGGATGGCCGAGATAATGATACTGTGGACAGCTCTGTTCTATGCTAGAGCTGTACAGATAAACTACGCTTCAAACCCAAGCTTACGTCAGAATAATTATGCTTATTTCATGATCGGGATGCCCACGCCAAGTTAGTGTGGTTGATCACCGTCCTTTCCCCCGCATTTTGTGGCGGTCCGGGCACCCGGACCGCTGCCGGTCCGAGAATTTGGGCAACAGATTAACCTTTCGGAACGAAGCTTACGTGGCTTGGGGGCTACAAGGGGCATCGGGCGTTAGGTAATCCGATCGTTTAGAAAAACCTGGTGCTTGAGCTCCTGCGTACAAGCCCTGTCATCTCACAAGCCATGGTCTTTTGCAACCTGTCGCGTAGATTGAATTCAGTACTCTTCATTCAGTCATTGTGAACACTCACGATGATTCCATGGCACCTATAGATTATACGAAATGGGACAACATAGATACGGATTCCGAGCCAGATATGCTGTCCCAGCAGGCACCTGCGCCTAAAGCAACCTTGCCACCTGCTCCAGCTTCTCACCAGGGCTCATCCAAGCCGTCATAGCTCGGTGCGAGGTCGAATCCCCGCAGATCATGCCGTTTTCTCGCAGGTCATTCCTCCCATCCAAGGTTTGCTATGTCTGCATTAGACTTCAATGTTTTGAGCCAAGTTTGGTTTAGCAGGATGTCACGGCCCAGGTTGCACCCTGTCACGTGGTGCGCATGGACCATGCCCACCCCCACAAATTTCTAACCAATGACATTCAGCTCACGATTCTCAACTGTGATCTATTAACAAGATCACTATTATCAACCATGATCTAGCAAGATCACTATAGTATATATACACATTCACTTAGTACATTAGATAAGAGCCTTAAGCTTCTTAGCTATTAATAATCCTACTTAGTTATATAATAACTTACTATTATACATTACTATGGTGACCTACATTGCTCACTATGACGTCCTGATCCACTTGATTATTAAGCTACAGGCTCTGGACCTACCCTATACCCTTAGGTTAGACCTGACCATTATATGAGTAAAAAAGAATTGCGTGTTTGCATTATATTCTATATCTAGAATAGCGATTTAGGTCCACTATCGTGAACCCTTCCTTATATATTACTAAATAATGTTAACTACTAAAAAAGATTCTATGAAGCCTTTAATCTAAGATTCTGGAGAGTTTCTATTATGCATGTTATATCACTATTAATGCTCAGTGGGAAATGAAGTTTTTATAACTCACATTTGCTGACTTAGCGTGGTTAGAAATATAGGAGCTGGCGGGCGGATGGGTTCGGTACTTGGCTCCGAATATGCGAGCCGGCCGATGCCATCTATCTGGTTTCAGAACAATCCGAAATTCGGCACACGAAGTTAAGTATAAACTAATCTTGTCTCTTCTTGACTCCTGCTTGATCCGGGCTTTAGTCGATGGAGGACACTGAAGCTGTCACAACACTCCGCGGACTCAAACTGTTCCGACATGAAGGGTCTAAATGCAAAGCAAGGGTTGCCTGGGTTTATCTCCTCTCGGGGAACGTCGTCGTGTTTGTCTTCCTGCATGAAGTGAACAGACTCGGTTATCCATAGCGTTTTCATGAAATCAGACTTATAGTACCTCCATACCGCTTTCGCAAGAGTAATGCAAGAAAAGTCTTTGTTGTGGATGGAAGGCGATTGGCTCCTAAAACCTCTAAGAGCAATACGCTCTGAGCCTTCGCCACTAGTTGATCGGCCATGTCTGGGTCCAAAAGTTGATGAAGGTGTCCATCGACTATCTTGAGTCGTATGCGGACACTGCCAAAAGAACTTCCAAGAAGATCGCACAAAGTCTCCAACTGAATAATTCTAGACTCTTCCATCTCGGCAATGGGCTGAGGGACTTGTGCGCTAACATTATCTTCCGCGAATCGAATCGATCTTCACTGCTTTGGTTAGTTGACCGCATTAGTTGAAGGGGTTTGTGGAGACAAGAAGGTGGTTATACTTGGGAGCTTGGAATCGTAAGTGCTACCATAGGGTCTTAGGAATGTACTGGCTAGCAGGTGCGGCGGAAAAGAGCATACCAAACAGAACGTGGTCTTGAACCACCAGCTCCTGAGCTGCTAGCTTCAGCCTAGCCCAATGCTCCTTAGGAGTGCAGAGTTCATTGTCGCTTTGAAATGTACAGCGGAAGTGTTGGGACAATGTGGTGCACGAAAGCTTGTTGACATTGGCGGGATATTCATTGGGTGATTCGATCAACTCGTTTGACATCGTTTTAGTTAAGGTCTCTGGTTGTCGCAAATGCGAGCCTAGAGACTTGGGTGGCACGAAGCTTTCAAGATTTGAGAGGAAGTTTCCCACTTTCGAACTTCCGCGCAAGACAAATTCCATTATGACATCAGATAACTCTGGGATGGCAGGGTGGGATTGGTGGGATGATTGACGCACCAATTCGTGAAGGAATGGGAACGGATGGTTGAAATGTCTAGTCTTTCGCTGGCACTACATCAAAGGCCGTGTATTAGTTCAAACGAGGCGATCATCATGTGCAGACCTAGGATAGAGATTAACCCTGCAAACTGCTTCGAGCTGTGCGAGGAGTCTTGGAAGCCTCTCGATGATTCTTCCCTCCTGTCCGGACAGCGGTTGTTGTAGAGTGTCGTGGACTCCCATGAACCCTCCTATGAGACAGCTTAGAATTCTCAATTGGGGTCCTGCTATCAAGGGAGTGGCCTCAACAGCTAGTTCTTCCAACTCTCAGGTTTTCATTCGGAGAAGCTCTGACGATTGCGATGTCGTTCCACGATCAAAATTGCAATACAGGAGATTTTGGGCCCTTCAACGTGAACACGCACATTAGATAATAAGGCCCGGGCCGCAAATGGTGCACGATCTTAGGGGTGCTTAATCCTGGTTCGCAGGTACTGGTACATAAAATGTAATCTTAAGGTTCAACCTTATCAATTAGTAGCCTATTCATAAAAGGCCAAGCAATTGTCAAGGGTAGCGGAGAGAACCAACCCACCTTATTCAACAGTAGCCTAGATCGTTAAAGAAGCACTCCCTCAAGCCTGCTAGAGGCTGAGGAAGCACTATACAGCCCAGGATTGCGCGAGCTCCGTCCAAATGTCCATTCTTTGCGATGTGAAACTGCCAGAGCCATCGCTGATTCAGATTCAATAGCAGGCAGTCCAAAATAAATGTCAGCTCTTCTGGCGAAATACTGGCTAGATCGCCTGTGTGCGTTTCTAGTACCGACAAAAACGTTGTGCCATCCGCATGAATGTCGCTGACGGCCACGATTTTGTCCCTAGATAGCTCGGGCATGATGGTGTTTCGCTGTCGTACAGTGTCGTGGATTGTTTAGAGCCGTATGTCGACCTGTTTCTAATTGTAAGGAACTGTGAAAGGGGGCGGGAAGTGTTCTGGAAGAGAGGCTGAAGAGAGGAGCACTTTAGTGGGCCGCCCTCCACTACTGTGAAGGGTCAGATCGAGGGCTCTCTAAACGATCTATTCAACTAGGCTGGCGAGGACCTCATCGCGGCCGTGTCAATTCTCACTAAGGTGAAGATGGAGGACGTCATGAAACAATCAGCCTGTAGGTACTGGGCCTGGGTGATACCGATGTTCTGGATGCTCTCCGCGTCTTATACGGTAAGGATCCTACCAAGGTCCTGCAAATTGGAGCTGGTATGTTCAGCATACCTTTGCCTATGTCGATTTTCAGCCCCACAGTCGTTCGCACCCGCAGGTCTTGACACATATCAGTGATGACAGGATGAGTTCGGGCTGATTAAGAAGTAGCACGCGTAGCGCTCGGGTTCGGTGGTTTGAGCCATGGTGATTCCTCCATATCACAAAAAGGTGTGTAGAGGTCTAGGAAAGACAATTCTTGGACAAGAGAGTGGAGAGACATCTAATAGCCACTAAATTGGATATCGTTACAGCCAGCTAAAGGTGGGGCTTCAAGATGAGCTTTTATCGATATCTTTCCAGGTGAGATAGCCGCATCAATCTGTTCTTGAAACTTGGAGCGGAACGACAAGCTCTGAGCCATCAACCGATGGTGCACCAGCTACCCACAGGATGCAACATCAATCACTGACAGGCTGCGGCTTCGACACACACACTGACATGCACACGGCGACTGGAGCGCCAAGGTAGGTCACAGTCTCGGAGATACTTTCGCTCCCCCAAGTGAAATAATGACTCTACTCAAGAGGGAGACCGTCATGAGCACACGTCATCACTGAATCGCATAACTCTGTCAGCCAATTGGATACTGCCGCGCTGAGCTTTTTATCTAACCCGTAGGTGATAAGTGTTCAATCTCATACTCTCTTGCCGTTTGGAATGTAGGCCTTGATTCCTATCAGTTTGGTGGAAGAGGCTTCTGGAAACTATAAGCGCTGAGTGTGATAGCTGAAGTCAACAAGAGACGATATTTCGAGTCACCTAGGAAGTGGCACAATTGAAATGATGATTTAGTGGCGTAGAGGTTCAACCCTACTTGTTTTCAAAAGTAGACCAGTGGGTTGTTAAGCGCACGACAGACCCCCTTCTCGATTGCTCATTTAGTTACCCTATAGTCGACGAACTTATATCCAGCGCTATCAAAGAACTAGATAGCTTGGTAAGGGATCTTTAGTAAGCGTTGTCGGATCATATCAAGGCTCTTAATAGAGCTATGCAAAGCTCATTAACGTTAGAGCAGCGAAAAGGGTAAGCACCTCAAGGGATAAGCACTGAAATCTTGCATCCTAGCACTGCCGCCGTTCATGGAACTAATATACCTACAGCCTTCACGGCTCCCGCAATGTACTCGATAATGCATGATCTCAGGGCCTGGGGAAGATCTTGAATGAGACGAACAGTTAGCCGGTGAGGGTGAATGGAATGACAAGCTCA
Source organism: Neonectria neomacrospora (assembly GCA_013756995.1). Lineage (NCBI taxonomy): Eukaryota > Fungi > Ascomycota > Sordariomycetes > Hypocreales > Nectriaceae > Neonectria > Neonectria neomacrospora. The sequence continues at coordinate 8,193 of JABSTB010000794.1, read as the reverse complement.
AGTCAGTTTCCCCAGACGCAGTCTTTATACCGAGGTGGGCAAAGTTTGACGTCGACGGGCGTCTGCTTAACGAAATTTATGTAATAATTCGTTTGGAACAGGAAAATGCTGGGCGACCTTGCTTGAGCAGTGTTTTTACTTAAGTGGCATGACTTGAGCGGTGACAAAGCTTGGTACTAATGCAGTCAGTACAACTGTTTTAAATGATGTACATGACGAGTATGACCTGATCGATAGTTGATAACTGCTTCAATGCACAAATGGAAGAACGAGAATAAAGGATGTTAAACTCGCTGAAGTGAAAAGCGCCTAGTATACTGTCCAAGCGTAGCATTGATTGATATCAAAACGACTCCCCTCTGAAATATTCTCTATTTTTAGACACGTTTGGTGACGCATAGGTCTTTCTACGATGCAGAAAAGCCATATCTGACTGGTGGCGCGTCGTGGTTCTCAAGACCACCACCTCACTCAAGGTGAACCGCGCTGGCAGCGATGTCAGCGTAGCTACCTTACACTAGATTGATGAGTACACTACATACCGTATCTTAATATAATGTACAATACCTCTGGGGTAGCTCGTCGTCTACGTTACCAGCTAAGATCCAGTATCCGTCCCCGACAGTCTCAACGCCTGGAGTCGGAGTCGGCGGCTGAGGGTAAGGGCTCGACATAATGCCTTTGCCTGGAATGATCTGGGACAAGACAAAACTGCCACTTAGGTTACGCCAGACTTCGTAAGGCAGGCGTGATATCTGATGCACCCCTAGCTTGGCCCTCAACTCTTCGCGAAGGGCTTCGTAAAACGGGGTGAAGACGCTGCGTGAAGGTGAGATGGTGAATTGGTGAAGGCCCGGTCTACTGCAGCGCACGAATGCGTCTACAGGCCTGAAGATACCCTGGAACTCGACGCGGCGAAATTCGCGCTCGTTCGTCTTGAGTGCCAGGTGTAGACGAGTGAGATTGGGGAAGTTGGCAGACAGTATGGTGAGAATTCTCTCCAGGGGCTCTTCTTCAGGGATTGCGCTTGAACGTGGCCCTTGACGTAACTTGAGTGGCCAGACGATCTCAAGAGATGTAATGTCGCACAACCGCTGGGATGGCAATAGCTGAGGGAGGTGCGTGACGAGGGCATGGCCTGACATGTGGATGGTGTTTGTTGTATAAAGAATATGGATACCCTCGGTATAACTACATGACTCTATTAGCGAGGGGGCAGGTCCAAGCGAGTTTCAGGTCTTTGACACTCACGCCTGGCGACAGCTTAACAGCCAACCCATAATGCCAACATGGCACTTCAGAGGATACTCGCCCGGCCAAAGCTCGCAGCGATGCTGCGCTCCCAGTCGACAGTAATCGTCTCCAGGCTCTGGGACTTCCCTGTACCAATCTGACGAGAATCTTCGGTGATGAGGCATTACTCGATGGCATACGGAGCCCCACCATTGCCAGGACTTGGGCACGCTGAGATCCCAATTCACCACGGGCGGAATTGAGTGTCCGACGGAATCGATGCCAGCATGGCTGATGATGGGCCAAGAACCAGGGGCTAGGGCGGCCGCGGGATGGACAAAGGAGAGGTCCATGTGCACGATGGCATCGCCAAAGGCTAAGAAAAGTATCTGATATCGCAGTTCTCTGGGGAGCTTCTCGAAGAGCGGGGAGCCAGGCGTCAAGACTTCCTTCGAGGACGATGGGGTCAACGCGTATGGCCGCGCGCTAGGAAGCCAAGGGAGATCTGTGAGATTTTCCTCCGAGCGCGCCGAGTGCGTGCGTCTCCTGCCAAGTTTGCCTTCGAGCCAATTCCCGACCTTGAACTTCATGATGGGGGTGGTGCTGGAAAGCTGTGGTAGTAGTGAGGGACGAAAATGATGGGGAGAGATAGAGGACAACCCGCGTGATAAGTTGCAGGGTGCGGCTTGTTTGAAAGAAAGTAGAAGGGGTGACGCTACAGTAGCAATTGCTCATAACACGCACTGTACAGTCTTAACTCAAGTCGCGTTGATACCTATATAGCGCAACTTTCAGAGGATAGGGGTCAGTCTTGCGGCGACGTCCAATCAACGGATTTCGAACTATACTAACTAGGTAATCTAAAGCAGTGTCTACATAATGTGGCTTGCTTGAACGTACAAGCGTCTTGGCCCAAACCTTTCCTCAAACTACTCAACACTCAGAACTACTTTCATTCGTATAGCTAGCTGTACAATGTAACATCCAGAAAGATTCTTCCTAAAATAGCAGTTCAACTTTCTATTATGTCGGCACCGGGGGCCCACTTGTGATGGTTGTCACCGCTCCAGCGATTCCGATGCAGTAATAGTAGTCTGGCCAGAGGTTGCCGCATTCTGTGCCCACAGCCGGGTTCCACTCAATGAATTGGCTACAAAGGGTTAGTGTCTACTTTTAACACCGGCAAGGTTGATTTTAAACTTACTCGGTACTGACTCCAGCAGACGGACTCGTCTGTGTCTATGCCAATGCAGATGAAGTAGTCAGCATCCAAACCGTCACACTCTAGCCCAAGCGCTGGATTCCAATCTATCAGGTTCTCCTCGGTGATGCTGTTGGCGGCAGCAATCGACTTGCATGTGTCATCTTCAGACACGAGCCAATAGCTGATGCATTCCTCCGAGATGCCAGACTGCGTGGGCATGTCGTCTCCATGGGCGGTTGGAGTTGGTGCGCAATCAGTCCACGTGGTCGGCATGTCTGCCTTGCCAACGCAGTACCATGTGTCTTGTTCGATGTCTGTGCAATCCTCAAACACTGACGGATTCCAGGCAATGAAGTCCTCGACATCAAAGGTGCCGAATATGCTAGCGATGAGGTCGCAGGTATCGTCGAGGGTTGTGAGATACCATGCCGCACAATCGTCCGGACTTGCTGTCGGAACCGGTGATGGCGTGGCTGTCACAGTGGGAGGCATGGGGTTCCCACTCTCGTAGGCTCCAACACAATACCAGTTGCCTGACCAAAGACCATTGCAATCCCCATCAAGGACTGGGTTCCACTCAAAGAACTGATCTTGGGTGACGTAGTTGTAAATGTTGAGGATGGCCTCGCAGTTCTCATCAGCCCCGACCTGGTGAAAGTGTTTGCGACTCTCGGGCATGGGGCCAGGAGACGGCACGGGTGAGAAGCTCGAGTTGGCCGTGGGGTAAACCGTCAGCTCGTGGGAAGTCGGCTCCGGTAGCGGCGTGAAATCCGACGTTGAAGTAAACCACTGGAGGTCTGGCTCTGGCCAAATTACACGCACACTCACGCAGATCCAATAATCTGCGTACAACCCTGAGCAATCTTGGTGGAGCTCAGGGTTCCATTCGTGCCTGTTGAAACCTACGGTGAGTCAAAGCCTCTTTCAAACCCGCTTTCAAGAGCTACTCACAGCTGCTCTAATATCATAAATCTACCGTACCTGTTCATGACGTTTTCACACGTCTGGCCAGCCACGACAAGGTGCCAGCGATTGGATGCAGCCGGCTGTCCAGCCTGGGTTGCCGTTGGTGGCCATGCAGTGTCGGTGGTTGGAACAGTGATATTCCAGGTAACGATGGGCTCCCGAATGGAATGCGTCGTGTTCTGGGAGGCAGTCGTAAGAGTGGTGGTGACGGGCACTGAGCTAGTAGTGACAGACTCTTAGTTCGAAGTGGTTAAGAGGACGGAGGAAGAGCCCATCGACACCGCTTCGCCAACACCTACACAATAGGCGTTCCCAAGCCAGAAGTTCTGCAAGCAGTCGTCTGATACAGCCGGGTTCCATTCCAGGAATTGATCACGACTAATGCCGTATAACTCTGGGACAGTAGCGCCGGTATCGTCTTCTACGATGGTGTGCCAGGCATTGCAGTTATCAGGCTGGCCTTCGTGAACAGGTCCACCTGGGCTAGTGTCTTAGGCAATGGCAATCTATAGCCAAACTCCCAGTAACAGAGAGGAAGATGCAATGCAAAGCGCCATTAATGCTAGCATCTTGACTGGTTGTTAACGACGTGAAGCCGGTCGAGATTGGACTAGATAGTAGGCGAGTCAGACGGGCAAGACAAACAAGCAAGACAGGCAGGCAGGATTGACTGGCAAAGCAGGCAGCCAAGGCAACCCGAAGGAAGGGGTCGCAAGACCATCAGGTGCAGAGCTCACGAGGTGCTCGTGCAAGGGGCGCATCGCTAACTACGGAAGATGAAAAAGGGGCCGCGATCTTTCATGCCGGAATAGTAGCACACAGCCGTGTCACAATTTATTACAACCAACAAGCCGTCGCATCGGCATGAGTGATTTTATCGCAAACTCGTACAATGGCCTTATAGTTCATGTCCATGTCAAATTCTGACTAGCAAGTCCAGGATTCGCCCGATGCAATCCCACCCCCGATGCTACTGTACGCCAATCAGCCAATGGCATCGATGGCTTAACGCTACGTGAGGAGAAAGCAACCTTAATTTTAAGCGTACTGGTACTTATATCGGTACCTCAAGACTGCAACGTGGGATTCCGCCTGTAGTTCTGTGGGGAGATCAACCTCATCCCTACATCCCAGAATCCCTGCATTCGACAGGCAGCCGAGGTTCGTTAAGGAAGCACCGAAATCCTATTCCGTACCCCCCGTAGCAATTATTCATAGAGTAGAGTCGACGGTACGCCCTTTAAATCCGGGCACGTCTTCCTCATGGTCATTCAGCATCGACTCAGCGGAGCCGTTATTCGCGGGCCATAAAACACCTTCTCCGCTTTTAGCATTAATATCCCAATCGAAGCTACTAAGACCAGCTATAAATATAAGATGCCTGATATTATATATTTTACTAAGCACAAGCCCTACGTTAATACCTTTTTCATTCTTACTATAACTGAGTTAATGCGCATTATATTCCACTCATGCAACAGCTTCAGTGTCGGCCCGTCATGCTATAGAGGTGATCAAGCTCTTCTCTCATGCTCTAGAGGTGATCAAACTCTTCTCTGTTCCTCACAGTGACCAATAGTATAGTGTTTTCAGGCCGCGTCTGGGGAGTCGTAAATCTTGTCTCCTCGATTCCAGACGGACTTCGGGCATGTATCTCAGCGACTCTTTCGCCGTTGGCAACCGAAATCCCATTATCAACATTGCGCATGAAATCGGTCATGTCTGGGGGCTTTATCACGAGCACCAGAACTTCCGGCTGTGAAAGACCAGCGATGAGCAAAAACAGGCAGACACCGGTTAGCAGGACTATACAGGTAATATATTCCATAGCAACAAGTTCCACTGCGAAAACTTCAAGGACTACGCCACAAGGCTAGCCGAAGTCATGGCTAGCCCAAATTCCGACATCAACAAGGATGTCATGTGCTCTAGTCAAGCTACTGCATCAAGATTCAAGTTCTCGGCCATGGAGTGGCTGCCCACCAACCTCGTCGGCAAGAAGGCCAATTCTTTATTTGACCCGGACTATTTGATGCTCTACCCAAGCCGCGCAGGCGGCTCTGATGAAGCCTCCGAAACAACGGACAATCGCCAAACCATTTTGACGTACGCTGATGACAGTGAGATTCCCACCAGGCAGGGTCCATCCGACTGGGATATTTCCAGGCTCGTGGACCTATACGGCACGGCCACTAGGGCGTCGAGCGAGCCCTACAACAAGGAGGGAGGGGAAATGGAAAATCTCTTCAGAAATGTCAGGGGACAATTCACAAGAGCGGGGGATACCGAAGGTGGCCTTTGCTGAAGTAGCTCTGGAGGGTTTGTTCAATGCATGTGTTGGCTTGATGCTCATTATCTTATCATGTTTCATGTACTTTAATACTGGTCGTCCAAATGACATTAGTGGCAATGAGAACGAGTTTTCTCACAAAGGATGGAGAGACTTGTTGTATGCCCTTGGAGGATGTAAACACGTCTGTGCGTACCCGAGTCTGTGAGCGTTCATTCATCGCTGGGCCATGTAGCGATCACGTTACACGCCAACTTCAGACCACTTGTTGCAAGACGACTGTTGCCGTGATCATCTTTTGTGCAATCTCATACTATTAAGTGTGCTCAAATAAACGAGGACTTGAGAATAGTCTAAAAGCATTATTCATGTCGTACTAGTATCCATTTGTTCACAATTCCTCTTTCAGCTCGCCAGTTCCGAAGCAGGTTAACTGGGGAGAAATTTCGGTGATCTCCTCCTTCCGCCTTTTAATGTTCTCTCCGAGAGCATCAATTAGCGTACCGTCATCCAGATCAATAGCCCAAACCATTATTCTAGATTCCCGAATTAATTAGCCACTGCAAACCTTTCTCGCGTCATTGAGTCAATGCTGAGGGGGTATGGAACGTTAACATACCCTCCAAGGCAGCGCTAGTTAGCGTATTCGATCTTTATCTTCAACGTCTCAGCGTCATCCCATGACACCCATTGAGTGGAATCCCAGGTAACAATCTTGACACCAGCTGTTTCGTCAAATTTCACCGTCGCAATGTTGTTAATGATCTTATTGATCTCGGCAGCTGACAGGACACCTGGGGTACCGGTACACTCCCTGCCTTTAGCGCCCTCGGTGAATTCGCAACCGGCGTCTAAACAACCCGGGTCTTTCATGGTGAAGCCTACCGTTATAGGTCAGCTTATGCTCATGGGAAATTCATCGAGAACGTACTGCGGCCATAGAAACCGAGACCAAGGACGACGCGGCCTGGGTTGATGTTGTTACGCCAGAGCAGCTCTAGCGCCTGTTGGATCTCGGTGAGATTTGTGTGAGCGTGGGCATATGGTCCTAGAGCTTCGATTGTGGAATCCCATATACCATCTGGCTTGGATATTAGCTACTATCACTATCATGTCTGGCTTCCAAAGGGTTCACTCACGGATGTCATATGTCATGATGTTGAACCAATCGAGATATTGTTCCATGTCAACGATGTTGAATTAACCCTTCAGAGACCAGTAGGATGCGGGCTGGGAGTGCTTCGTTAGCCATGGCAATTCACACAATCAGATGTTGGACAGGTTGTCACTAACGAGGGTCAGCGTCAAGCCATATGTCTTGTGCGTTATAGTGAGACGCTTTCGCAGTCTCAGTAGGTTGACATAGTTATCGAAGTCTTCGGGGATTCCACCACGGTCTTCCGCTGATGGACTATGCAATTGTGTCAGAGTCTTCCCATTCGGTCCTAGAGTGACAAGGTTCACTTACTACTCCCAGTCGAGATCGACTCCGTCAAAGTCATTTGCCTGGAGGAAGTTCATCAGTGAGTCGAAGAAGGCATCTTGGGCGGACTCGGACTTGGCTAGATCGGAGAATGTTGTCCGATACGGCCCGGGGTCATTCATAGCCCAGCCCCCGATGGCGATCCAGACCTCGAGATTGTTCTGCTTCACCTTGAGGGCCGACACACGTTGATACCTCGACGCTGTGCCATCATCCATAACGTCCATGTGGAAGGTTGTAGGATCAATGAGCGCAAATGCGAAGTTGATATGGGTATAGTAGCTAAGTGGAATATCCTCGGGTTCCATATTGCCACATGGACTCTGATAGTTCCATCCCTCGTAATATCCAATTGTCCTCTTGTCTGAAGTCCGCTGATCTTGGCCACACTCCGGCGATGGAAACAAGACGCCTCCGCAGAAATCAGACGAGGTACCGCAGAAGCCGTACTCACTACAACACACACTGAGCGGGCACTCCGTAGCGTTGGACCACTCGGCACCCCAACCAGGATCACATTCGCTCTTGTAGTTGCACGTGGAGTGGCAGTCGTCGCCACAGAAGTCAGGTTCAAGACCGCAGACGCCGACACCTTGCTCGTCTCTGTTTTCAATGTGAGAAATCATTCATACAGCTCCGTCTTCATGAGGTCCAACTCACAATTTGCAGCAGCCGATCTTACGCTCCCTGTTGGCAGTGCAAGAGTAGTCGTTTTCTTCCGCCTCGTCGGCTACGGCGACAAGCTGTACCGCATCCTCCTCAGACACGTTCACGGTTGCCTCTTCCAGAAGCAATGCCTCAGCTTGTCCAGTAAACGTGCTGAGATTGAGAGCCTGAGTGAAAGAACCTAGGCCGAAGCCTTGGGAACGAGAACGAGCGAAAGAGCGATGATAGTTCGGTCGAACCAATTCGACAGTGAATGCGGTTGAAAACCGTGGACGCCAAACAAGTATAATATAATATTATTAATAACAATTTGACCAGGTTTATATATAACTTAATTATATAATAATGAAC
>JABSTB010000792.1:0-15612 GCA_013756995.1 Neonectria neomacrospora | reverse complement strand
GGGGGGGGGGGGGACAGCTCAATGCCGGACGATGAACCTGCCGCCCGTCTAAACATGGAAACAGTCCAACCAGGCGTGCCGGGCTAGCAGCTGCCTTGTCCTCGACCTTGGGCTGGGACAAAGAGCTTGATGGATGAGGAGTGTTTGTATATAGTCCCCTTCCCGCGCCCTCCTGATGCCCTCTCGCTCCCCATGACTCTGATTCAGTCACTCAGGGCAAAGTATATAAGTCTTCCACACTCGTTATTCTCTGTTTCGACAAAACCCCCCTTTGCCTTTTTTGAACCACCTCGGAACATCATCATCATGCTTCACGACTTCTCCTGGGGAGGGCTCATTGCCCGCGCAACCTTCGTCACCTCTGGCCAGCCGAAGACTACCGCTGCCGACTCCCAAACATACGTCGACAGAGCCTATACTGCCATCGACCGCTACAACGCCGACTGGTACAATGCTGCCACCGGCATCTGGGACAACGCCTGGTGGAACAGCGCCAATGGCCTGACCACCATGGCCGACTTCACTACCCTCGCCCTGGACGAAGCCAACGAGCTCAACATCGGCGGCATCATGCGTACTACTTACAACAACGCCCAAAGGACGCAGGTCCAGACCATCAAGACCATGAACCAGGGCCTGGTCTCCTCCACATACTGCATTGATTGGGACCAAGGATGCATGTCGAAGCGTGATTTTATCACCACCCGCGGCTTTGATGATTTTCTTAATGACTTCTATGACGACGAGGGGTGGTGGGCTCTCGCGTGGATTCGTTCTTACGACGCCACCGGCGATCAGGAGTACCTGAACATGGCCGTCGAAATCTTCGAAGACATGCGTGGCGCAACCGGCTCCGATTGCGGCGGCGTCTTCTGGAGCAAGGACAGGGAATACGTCAATGCCATCACCAACGAGCTCTACCTCACCGCGGCTGCCTCTCTGGCACGGCGAGTTCCCAGCAAGAGCGAAGAATACCTTAAGCTTGCAAAGGACCAGTGGCAGTGGTTCAGAAACAGTGGCATGATCAACGACGATAACCTCATCAACGACGGTCTCACTTCCGAATGCAAGAACAACGGGCTGCAGACCTGGAGCTACAACCAAGGCGTCATTCTCGGCGGCCTTGTCGAGCTCTCCATTGCGACTGGTGACAGCAGCCTACTCGACAGCGCCACCAAGATTGCCAAGGCGGCTATCAAAAAGCTCTCCAACGACGATGGCATTCTGACTGAGGCTGACGACTGCGAGCTCAGCGATGGTCACTGCGGCACCGACGGACAGCAGTTCAAGGGCATATTTATTCGAAACCTTCGGTACCTTAACGAGGTTGCACCCCAGGCTTCGTTCAAGAGCTTCATCATCGACAACGCCAACTCCATTTGGAAAAACGACCGCAACTCTCGCGACCGACTGGGCGTTGCATGGAGCGGCCCCTACGTGCCCGCCTCGGGCCCTTCGCACAGCAGCGCCATGGATGCCCTCGTGGCGGCGATTGCTGTGACATCCACTTAATCAATAGTTCCTAATTAGAATGGCTCGGAGGGAAAATGTAGAGCGGTGCATATGCTTGGGCATCATGGAATGGGTATGGCGAATTTTGGAGTTCATCGATGGGGAATCGGATACTGGGCAATTGTTTTGTCACGGCTGGATCAGAGCTGCCCTGGGAGGCCTCTGCACATTTTGATAATGTTTGATACCCGTTTTAGAGGCTATATTGCTAGGTACCTCCTACCTGAGGACACACAATTTTACTAACGTAACTGTCTTGTTATGGCATTTTTGTTCTGAAGCAAGCGGGCACCGCCAAGTACCCCCGAATACGTGAGGAAAGAAAACCAAGACCTCTAAGCATGACGATGCAACATCATGCCGTGCCCTACAATCTGAATGCTATCTGAGCAGGGGTCGTGAAAGCTGATCCCTGTTTCAGGTTCTAGACCAAGGAGAATAAACTGAGGGACGCGGACCGTGGGTAAGATTCTTAATCCGAGCACGGATCCCGTACCCAGAAGAAGATCATGCGCCAACGTCGGTTGTAAGAGTACCGTGCTACAAGTCATCATTTGCACTGTCGCACCGTTAATCCCCTTTTCTGCTCTTCGTTGAAAGGGCCGTGCTATTATAAAAAAAGAATTGGCATTATCCGCCGCCAGTGACGGGATATTTGTGACAATAGATGGCAGATGGGCATTCAAAACAACCCAACAAAAAAAAACCCAAGGTGTTAGCGTGTTTGGTTCTAACATCCATCATTGTTCGCCATGACCATGCTATCTCTATCATCTTCTATCGTTATCCAAATCTATCGCCACCGCTGGTATACCCATTTCCATCGAACGGATTTCGTCAAGTCTTTTAAAGTTCATTACCCACATCGCTTCTCGCATACAAGACAAAAAGGAAAAGATGAAGGCTTCTCCCTTCCCGTCATAGCAGCGTTGCAAGTATCACGGCCAACACCGTCGTCAGGGCAACACTAATCTTGGCCTGTTTCCATCCGCTCCCCGACACTAACACCAACGGGATATCAGGATTCGGGGTTTCTGTCGGTGGCAATGTCGCCGCCGGGGTCGTCTTGGGGGAGGTTACGTTGACATTCTGCCCCGACTTCTGTCCCGAGCCCTGATCCGAGTTTTGGCCTGGCTCAAGTTGCGAATCCCAGCTGGGCTCATGCGCCTCAGGAACAACTTTGTCGGCGTGATTCGCCGCTTTCGTCGCCACTGCCACGGGCACCGTCACGGCAATATTGTTCTCGCCAGCCGGGCCGCATCCCTGACACTCGACCACCTTGGTCTCCATCGGGATCGAGGGCTGCTTGTCGCACCCGCAGTCCTCGACTATGGTGACGAACTCTTGTACCATGAGCGATTGCAGGTTCGTCGGGCACGGGATCGTGTACGTGATGGTTGTAGTCAACTTGGCAATGCTGATCAAGTCCGGAGATTCCGCGAGGGATGAGGCCGGAGGGCGTGTCAGTGACTCAGAGACGGAGGAGGTCAAGGGCCCCGTCACCGGTTCGGAGCCGGAGGTAACCGGGGGCCGCATTGCCGGCGGGGCGTCGGGCTCATCGGCTCCGACGTCGCCGTACACGGTCAGGAGGTAGTAGCTTGGAGCGTCGCGGCGTTGGAACCTGCGACGCATCATGCTGTTGTTACGGAAACCATCGGCAAGGCCGCCGCAGAACTCGTCTTCGTCGCCGGGACAGACGTGGTTGCAATCCTTCTCATTAGGTACAGCACGAGTATCGACGTCAAGACCGTCTGCGCAGTAGCATTTTCTGTTCTCATCGGTTAGGATTGATCCAAGTCAAGGAACGGGATGAACATTCATACCCTTCAAAAGCACCCGCGTAGGTAGCGCCATGGCACACGTCGATACACTTCTCCAGCGTCATGTCATCGCTCTCGCTGGTCAGGTCAAACGTGGGGAAGCTGGAGGTTGAGCCGAAGCAGCCCAAATACGAGTAGTCGCCGATCTTGCCTGGGTTGGAGGCGGTTGGTGCATCAGTCCCGGCAGGCACAACGACGCCAGTGGTAGAGCCATTCGTGCCAGGTATTGTGACGAACATGGTCGACCCTGAGGTCATAGTGGTCGTGGTCGTGGGCTCGGTTGTTGTACCTGGTGCTGTGCCTGGTGTTGTGAAAATGTTGGTGCCATTGGAGGGAATAGGTGTCGTGATGATAGTGTTGCTGTCGGTGGTGATTGTGGTGGTGATGTCGGTGGTCGTGTCGGTGGTCGTATTGTCATCAGTTGGGGCAGGATCTATGCCGATACCACCGTCAGTGGGCGCAGGGTCGATCCCGATCGTGCCGCCGTCATTGTACTGATATACTTCGATGTAGTTGATATCCCAGTACGCATTCTCAAAGGCCTCAGGGTTGTTGGCCACGTACGATTCACACGAATCAGCCAACTTAGTACAGGTCTCATAGTTCTTCCAGGTGGCATCACCATAGTCGCCGCAGAAGTTCTACGTCTATATCAGCTCTCCGTCCAGTAGTTCAAGTTGCCTCGCCCGGACTCACAATGTTGATAACAAGGTTCATGTCGTTGAAGAAAGACTGAACGTCGCATTCGGAACCTCCAAAGATGGCCTCTGGAAGACCCCATCCCGTAGGGTCCGGTTGCTTGGCAGGGATGTCCGCGGGAATAGAATCGCGAGGAAAGTGCCAAACGCGGAGGAAGTCCAGGTTCCACTGCATCGCGTAGACGCCGCCGTCTACAGCGTTGAAGCCATCGCCATAAGATGATGTGTCGCTGGCCGGCGGGTTGTACCCACAGCCGGTGTTCGTATCACCAATAGCGCAATCAAGGTTACGGCGTTCACCAGTGAAGAGGCCCTCGTCCGATTGGGCCAGTTTGCAGCCGTTAGCTGTGTGTGCGGAGATGATGTTGGTGTAGGCAAGGTTGGCACCCTCGATGATGTCCAACTCGCCGCCATCGGGCCAGTCCTGGCCGAAAGCCCAAACTGTAGCTGTCAGCTCTGGATCTGAAGGAAATGATGAGTGGCGACTTACAAGCTGGCCAGACTCCACATTGTGAGGGTGGCATGTGAAGAAAGTCGGCAATGAAAAGACCACGGTTGTATGTCTCCTTGCTCTCTAACCGAAGGCTAGGTCGTCCCTCATTCAAAGCATATTTGTTCGTGGAATCCACGCCGAGTCTGACTACGTTGGTAATGGGGTCAACGGAGTATAGGCCCTGGCTGAGGGCATCTTCTTGGTTCTGGTAACTGTTGACAATGTTAGTTGGGGAACACAGGAATCCTTTTGCCGGGGTCTCTCACGCAACAAAGCCATTTGAAGGGTCTGGATAGTCGATGAAGTTGAATTTCGAGATTAAAGATTCTCCAACGTAGGCGGTAGCCAACTCGTACGCCATCTTGGACGACGAAATCAGGGGAAGAATAGGAGTGGTGTCAAGAGAAGATCTTGGGGTGACGGATCGGAGGCTCGCGCAGTGGTGGCAGGATCACAGCGAGCTTTTATCTATCAACTTCATCTTCCAGCAAAAGGCGGCCGGCTATGCTGAACTCCCTCGACTGAGGCTGGGCCATCGACCAACATACGTCGCTAAGGTTGACCAGATACTGAGACAGTAAATCCAGACGCCACGCGACTCTAAAGGCTTAAGTGGCGATGAGCCCGCGCTGACAAGAGAATGCAATAGAGTATTCGTCCATTGATTCCATTGTGCAGTGTCTTGGCTTCGCTCGGGTCTCTTTGTTCGCTTTCAATCCCATTCCATCAGTCGCCGTTCGCCTCCAAGAACAAGAGGCCCCGTAGAAAATTAGAAACACGCGTTCGTAGGCGAAATGGTCCAAGACATGCACTAACCAGTGATAAAGATTGCGCGTCTACGCGGTCAGTCAGGCTCTAAGTGAGACAGCAGCACGCGCTTGAATTCCTGGCAACGGCAGCCAAATACCGGCATTGCTGTGCTCACAGCCACCCAATACATGCCTCCTTTGAGGCGAAACACGAAGACTCCGGGTATTGAAAACCAAACGCCCATGCGATACCCAATGCGCCTTTACCCGCCTCTTTTCCGTGTCCATTTGGAGGGAGGGACTTATACCATGATCCGCCTCAACCCTTCCGTGCCACCCAAGACGCGTTTGCCCGTGACTGCGCATCTCCCTTGGCCACTTTCCCATTTACCAACGCGATCCTCCATGAAGGTTTCCTGCTTCGAATGCATGCCTTCGATCCATTTGTGGATACACGCATAGCAATAGACTATACCGGTCTGGCAGGCCGTCGGGGTGACTATGTCATCAAGACAAATCGCACACAATGACGAATCGCTTGGGAAGGGGACTGTGAAAATGGGCAGCAATGAGAGTGTCGCAATTGGTGCGTCCTCTGGTGAAGGGACATGTTCCCCTTCGTTAGTGGGCTCCTCGCTCGCATTCTCCTTCTTCTTTTTCTCTGCTCCTCTCTTCCGATCTAAGCCGGATATCACCGGCGGAGGAAGGTCGATACTCTCGGTCGCCCTTCGTGACAGCTGCTTTGCGAAGTCGGACTGGTACCACCACTCGAGGAACTTCAACGCAAATATGCTCGTCGGCAACAAGACGGACAGACCGGACAGTAATCGTGGTCCGAGTTCTCGGGGCGATAGGAACGAGCCTCGACTAGGTCTGTGACCCTGCTCTGGTGCTTGAGACAAGAGATCAATGGCTTTGTAATCCTCCCCATTCATCCTGCGTATTCGAGTTCCTATCAGCCACATGAGCGGGCTGTGGTACTTGCTACCGTCGAAGAGGTAGGCGAGATTGAAAGCGAGCATGGCAAAGTAGTAGCCAGCGTTGACGCTCGGGTATATATTTCGCAGAAACCATCGGTAGTAGTGTAGGAATCGGTCGCGAAGAGTAGGGTTATCAGGCATGCGGGTGTACGCGGCTCCGAGCAGGGCGCGCGGCGCATTCACCTCGTAGCTCTCGTCAAGCTTCCGCTTGAGATAGGGGATTCCGACGAGGACGAGCAGGTTCTTCCATATGTCCTTGGTAGATAGTTTAAGGGTGTCGCGAACGAGTCCGGGGGAGGACATGGTGGCTCGGGGGATCTCGGCATGGAGGCCCTTTTCGCGCTTGAGCCCGTAGAAGTTCTCGGTAAAGGAGCCGCCGCGGGTGCGCAGGTAGTGGCGCTCGACGAGCAGCATGGCGGCGGCGTAGAGCTCATCGAAGGAGTTGAGGATGCGCAGGAGGTATCGGGGATGGCGGTGGGTCGCGACGGTGAGAAGGTAACGCAGCGTGGGCGGGAGAAGAGCGTTGAGTTGCTGCTCAGAGAGAACTTCGAAGAGCGACGGCTTCTGCTCGTCGAAGGTGCCCCGTAGGGCGGTAACAAACTCCATCTCTGGAGGAAGAGGAGCGAATACGGCGCACGGTAAAGAATGAGTAGGGGGGGGCGACTGCGCGCGCTTTTGTCCGCGTGATGGCAGAGGAAGAAAGGGAACAAGGGACGAAGGAAGAGGAGGAAGAGGAATAAGAAGAGACGATGGCCGCTGCTGATGGACGGCCATGTGGTGGATCCCGTCACCCCAGATTTCGGAAGGAACATCGGGACAGGGGCCTACCAAATTACTGCACAGCGACCATTGCAGTAATCATTACCGCGGCCTTAGGTGGTTCGCGGGCGGGGAGCACGCCTGTGACGCCCCCCAATTGCCTCGGCATTTTAGGCCGACTCGGCCGGAAGCTTGGATTCGACATGAACATGCTGCGCACATGGGGCAATCGTAGATCCAGGGGTTGTTGATCACTCTTGTGCAACCGCATTGATAGGTATGGGTACATCTCAACCTTGGTTCTATTTCCCCCAGATCTCTCGACATCCCTCCACGATCCTATCCGTTCCGACTGCTTAACTCCTCTGTATCCATTCCCCAAGCTGGCATCGCATCCCGATCCGGCAACTCTTTGACGACCTAGGCTATGGACGACTCGTCACAAAAGAACCGCGAGGTGGCCGAGTCTGCGTCGGCGACAGAGCGCGAGATTCTATTAAACGGGACTCCCGAGCAAAAGATCAACACATGGCTCAAGATGACGACGAACGACAAAGGTCGTCCCAAAGCTGGCGTAAGTCCTCCAACTCTCCTCTGTTCACATGTCTCGCTTCCGCCTAACACCCAACCCACAGGAGTGGATGAGCTCCCTGGTTCCCTACCTCAAGCTCGTATCCGTGGCCGACCCAGCAGGGCCACACCCGTCGTGCAGATTCTCTTACACTGTCCAACCAGACAACTGTAATCGGCTCGAGAACCTGCACGGCGGGTGCGCGGCGACGCTCTTTGACTACTGTACCACGCTACCGCTGGCGCTCATCAACCGCCCGGGGTTTTGGCAGTTTATGGGCGTCAGCCGGACGCTCAACGTCACCTACTTGCGCCCTGTGGCGGTGGGGGTAGAGGTGTTGCTGGACTGCGAGATTGTCCAGGTGGGCAAGAAGCTGGCGACGCTGCGGGGGACGATGCGAAAGAGGAGCGATAATACCTTGCTTGCGGTTTGCGAGCATGGGAAGGTCAACATCGACGCGGATCTTGCCAAGTTATAGTCTAGATAACTTAGATGTGTTGCGGTGACTCTTTTTGGTTGCTGAGTGGATGTGAATAACAGTAGACAACTTTACTACCATCTATATGCCACCATCTACTCATTACTTCCTCAAAACATTTGTGAAGAAAAGCAATCACCAATTAGTGAGATTAGTTGCATCGCACTCCATCGCTTGGTTTACGGGAATCCAAACCAAAAAGTTAAATCCGGCGCAACGTAAGATACGATCCGGGGTAACAAGGTGTGGGTGTCTAGGGTAGGCCGCTTTCGAATACCTATAACTTATCCCGCCGTAGATCCGAAGTCACCGGAGAGTTGGGGGTGTCACAGGCACTTCTGAGTGAGCTCCCGTCCGTTAAGTCCGCCCGACGTCTCATTCGCAGCAGGACGTCGCCATCGACTTCATCCATCCAGCCTCACCTTTGTTCTCACCGTCGCTCATCCTCACCTCCCAGAGAATGGACGCACCCGTCCGGCCTAGAGAAATGAGAACTCTCACGTCCCTCCCTCCCGAGATTCTGCACAACATTCTCCAGTGGCTCCTCCCCGCTGACGTAGCCATCCTCCCCCGCGTGTGCTCAGCGCTCCGTTCCACTGTTCAGGGAAACAGCACGCTGTGTCGCCATGTCTATCTGAACCACTTCGTACGTGCCATTTCTAAGTATCTTCACACACCGTGGTCTAGATGTATCGCGTGACTAACATCTGGCACCTTCCATAGGATACGCCAAAAGACCTCGACTTGAACTGGGAAAGAGAGCTCCTCGATGTTGCCCGCCTTCAAGCGATATGCCACCGTGGAGACGTCGCAGAGAAGGTGAGTAAGCAAACCACATGCGCCGACCTCCCTCGTTCGCGCCTCTCGCACCTCTCACACCTCAACTCCCCGTCCGCCTTTTATACTGATCATGTTATTTAGAAACACGAACTGGACTTCGTCTATGACGTCGTAAACCGCCTCCTCGAGCACGCTTCCCCCAGCGGCGATCCTACCCAGCCTACCGGCACTCACGCCACCTCCCTTAACACCTCCCTTCTGGCTGACCTCTTCCGTCACGATTCCAACCGCGAGGCCTTCCTCGAGCGGTCGTTTCTTTTCGAGCGCGTTCGCAGTGAGGTCCGCCACCCCATCCGTGCTAGCGAAGGAGGCCCATCCAAGGCTGCCCTTCGCCAGCGCAGCGCAAAGTTGCACTGCTTGTATGGGAAGCCCATCCTCAATATTGGGCCACTGAGATCTGGCCGCACGTATCCGTATGCGTGCTCCAAGGTGTATGACCTGCGTCAGTACACCCAGCGCACTCACTGGGGTCCCTTCCTCGACGATGGATCGGACCGCGTCGACTGGGAGAAGGTAGAAGCCATTCTCATTGTTCTTGGCCACAACATCGGTTCCCGGCGCAGTGTTAGCCGTGTTTTCAGGGAGGTTTGGGACAACCCCTTCTCCGGCTCATGGTCGGGGAGCTACATGGCGCCACCAGCTCGCGACATGACATCCCTCGAAGCCCGCGATCCCTACGACGTCACTGGCTCATGGTACCGCGTTCGTTCTCTTCCCCCTATCTTGCTTCTAAACTGCGGGGACTAGCTTTTCACGAATAAATGAACTAACACGCGAAGGTTCCAGATCGTTTGCTTCCTTGACTACAACGACCTGTTCAGCTACAACTTCCCAGCAGGCGACCTTGGGGACACTGATCCAGACAGGCCTCGTCCAGCCCTGGACGTTGGCGAGGCCTCCCGCATCATCATGATGCAGATCCACGTAACCAAGATCGAGTCTGCCGGACCCGACGACAGGGAAGACATGCCGGTGGTGCATTTCCGAGGCATCTCGCGGTCTCTCGACGACTCGTTTGATGACAATGCCAACTCCCATATTCGGGGTAAGCTCCTCCCTTTCCGCATTACCCCTTTCTCCTATATTGGACCAAAAGAGGGATAGGCTAAGACTGACCGGGAAGGTTTGGCAATGAAAGGCACCGTCCGAATGACGCGAGAGGGCGAAGTTCGCTGGACCACCTTCTCTATTTTCAACGGCCAGGAGCGCTGGCGTAGCGAGGGCGTTCAGCTGGGTGGGGTGAGGTCATCCCGTGGTGTCGTTGGTAACTGGTTTGACAGGTTCGCAATTTCTCGATGTTCTTTTCAATGTTTGAACGAGACCATTATAACTATGCATATATCTTAGTACTCACGCTTTCTTTCACAGAGACTACGACGTCCACGGCCCCGCCGGCCCCACCGCCTTTTGGAAGGGCCCTTCGCGGGAGCAGATTGAGCGGCTGGAGGATAATTTGCTGCCAAGCGAATTTCTCGTTCCCTACGGTGCGCTCGGCCTCGAAATTGATGAGGAGGAAGATGAAGAGGGGGAGGAAGAGGACGACGACGAGGAAGAGGACGACGACGATGGCGAGGAGGAGATCGAACATGTTGATATTGCGAGCGAGCTGCCGGGCTTGTTGAGTGATGCAGAGCGAGACGTGATGGACGTGTTGACAACCACGTGAGACAAGCTTTAAAAGGCTTGCGTCCGAATTAATACCTCTACTCTGTGGCAAATTCCATCACGTTGCCTGATATCATACGAACCGGCGTTCGAATTAGGGAGTTGCAATGGTCATTGTCATTTTGCAGGTCATAATGTTACATATGTAGATAAATAGAGCATACGAGCCCCTTTTGTTATGATCGCAACTAGTACTCCGTCCTACATGTAATTCCCTCTCGGCATGAAGCTCAATTTACGCTGGATCTATACTAATTTGAACCAGTCTCAAGGGCCCGAGGCCACTAGCAACACTCTTCCGTACAATCATTGTCAGATATTTGAGTGAAGAGGGCAAAGCCCATCTTTAATTCGATGATATGGCACTCCTGTAATAGTAGAGGAGTGATAAAGTAAAGCGCTGTCGTCAAAGACATTGGGGTATTCTAAAGTACAAAGAGCAATCAATCGTTTGAAGCCTGCCACCCCATATGAACCACATATATCGTTTCCGTAAAAAAAACGGCTGTCCTCGGATTATCCACATCCCAACTCCTCCAGCCCTTCCTCTTGGGCGCTATTCCATTTCTCATTTTCTTCCCTCCTTGTTGCCTTAGTGGATTGTACCACCCGAGTTGAGAACGATGCAGTTGTTCAAGAGGGTCGAGGCCTCGTGCAAGAGCTCCCATCGGGTAGTTTCAAACGTGTCCTTGAGTATCATCAAGAGCGCCGTGTTCGCGTTAATGCCCGTCTTCCCCTGCAAGTTCCCAGGGTTCTCAATGGTACCGAACCGGACGAAATACTGCCTCATGGCTTGAAGCTTTTCCTGGCGTGTCGTGGGTAGCGGCATATTCGGACAGGGCCCCTCCAAGGCGAAGCCGTAGGACCAGACGACTAGGGCGGCAAAGTACAGCACCCAAGGACGATTGAGAAGAACGTCGTCGCGTGCATCATATGGCTCATCGAGGTGATAGCCTCCTGCATGTGCTGGCGTCACTTGGTCGGGCGCAAGGACCGAGCACAGAAACTTGAGCGCATAGAACGTCGCGTCCCTGGCCCTGGCCGAATGTGCCCAGTGATCCTTGATTCGTCTCTGAGCGCTGCCGAACTCCTGTGGGCCAATGGCTCGACCAAGAAGACGCTTCGCTCTTGCAAACATCTGGCAGTCGACGATATCAGCGTGCATTGCCATATGCGCCAGATGATGCAGAACTGTACGACTCTCAAACACAACATTGAACTCCGTCTTCTTCATGACATCATCTCGGTATGGGTCGGCCGACGGTTCGCATTGTTCCAGCGACTTGTCAAAGTCTGCCTTCCAGGTGTCATACGCTCGTGTCAGAGTCGCACGCCATCTGTCGCGACCTCCGAGGGCCTGGATGATTCCTCCACCTAGCACATTGACCTGAAGATCTCGCTGGTGCATGTGCCAAGAAACACTCAGGAGTCCTGCCATTAAAACAGTTCTCCCAAAGGAGTTCGTGCGCACGTCTTGGTTGCTGAGGGTTCGCTTGAGCCCCTCCAAAAATGACATCGGCTTGATGCCGTTTGACATCAAATTTGACTCAATCCTCCAAACTTCCGCACTGCTCCCTGCCCGCCACATCGCATCATCGCAAGGCAGGGGCAATCTCATCTCATGAGCAACCATAACTGCCGAATGACCAAACATGGTGGCATGGATAGAGTCAATCACAAAGGCCGCAAAGGCCGCGCGTCTTGTGGCTTCGTTGGTCACCCAGTGTTCCCACCATTTCTCCGCAGTCGGGGCAAGGCTTGATGTTGATGACTGGCGGGATCCGTTGGAGCCATCTCGTGGGTTTGGTGGCGACTCCAATGCCGACTTGCCGATCAAGGAACGGCCACGGCGCATCAACGTGATGGTTGTCGCATGGTGGATGTGAGCCCGCTCGTGCAGCTCTCTTGACGAGTACATCTTTTCGTACAGCTCTAGGAGGATTAGAGCTTGGAAGACCCAGAGCTTAGCCGGAGGCCGGAAGTTGATGTCCATGAAGATATCCCACCGCAGGTGCCAGGCAAGGAAGTTGGATAGCTGTGCACCGGCCTTGGTCACCTTGCGTCCGTGAGTTCGGTCGAGACAGGCCCCTCCAATCGACATCATGGCCAACAACAGCAGGTTTGGTGTCTTGTCGGGAGAGAATGTCGGCTTGTGAAGAATTGGCATCTGATCGCTAAAGTGATACCAGTACGAGCCGATATAGGCCTGCATCATTCTCTTGCTCAGCATATGGTCACCGTTCGCGCGGTCACCTTCGAGGATGCCATCCCATTGGCGATCGACGGGCGTATGTTTGTTGTCGTGGAAGCGCTCCTTGATGAAGTCAAATAGTTCCTGGCTCTTCTCTTCCGAAATCGTGGCCTCTGGAACTTGCTGTTCTAAGAGATTATTGACCGCCATCACCGTCTGCGGGGCTGTCGGGAAGTATCCAAGCGTGCCACCATCGCCACTCAACAAAGCCATGTTGAACTGACTGTTCTGTAAATCACCATAACTGGAACTTGTTAGTCGGTTGGCGAGGAGTGGACAGGTGCGAATACTGACCTTGCTGCATATCCAGGAGGTATCACTGGAGTCATATTTGACGGACCTGGAGAGTTGAACAAATAAGCCATGAAATCTTCCGGCATTCCCACGTAGGGAGACTTGTTGAGATCCCCGTCACCGCCAAAGACTGGGACAGTTCCAGGTATAGCCATTTGATCCAACATCATCAGCTCACCAGCTTGAGTAGTCCCAGGTTCTGAGTATTCGGCGGTAGTGGTGGTACCATAAGGTTGTCCCGTTTCACGAGATGTCTGGTTTTGGCCGTTTGAAAATTGCGACGGAGGTAGGTTCATTGGCATCACATTCTGCTGCGGGACAAAGCTGGACTGAGACATATTGCCCTGCGGTTTCGGGAAGCCTTGCTGATTGGCGATCGGTGACATGATTCCGAAGGGAGTGGCATTGGCTGGCATGGATTGGCGTTGTGACACCACAGGCGAGTGCGGCTGGGAGAGTTGGGGTGTTCGGTTATCGAAGCCCTGATTTTGAGACCCATAGGCATCCATTCCATTTGGGAGACCCCCATTTTGAAATAGGCCCTGAGGCGTTGACATGGGAGAGTATGGGTTCCCAGCTGCGTCTTGTGGTGTCTGATATTGCATATGTGATTGGCGGGGCTTGGAATAATCCATCGAGCCTCGGTTGAATTCTGGGGAGTTGGAACCGGGGGCAAGAATTGGCGCGATATGCCCAGCCATAGAGTCTCTCTGATTGAGCTGGGATCCCTTGGCTGCGTGGCGGTCCATATGTCGCTTTAACAGGTCTCCACGAACAAACGTTCGGGTGCAGTTGGGGAAATTGCAGTGATATGTCTGTTTGGAATTATGATTGAGCTGATGGCGATACCTGGGCGTTGTTAGTGTAAACTGCTCACGTAAAAGTCACGGACGAGCGCACGAAGTGCAAGACATACAGATGCTCTGCCCTCGAGTAACTTTTCCCACAGCCTTCGGCGGAACATTCGAATCGTTTATCGAGGCCCTTGCGACTCCGCCGTCTTTTCCTGGCAGGGCCGGGGCCATCTGAGTTGGATGAGGCTCCGTTTGGGCCGTCATTCATGTCTTCGGTCTTGACATCCTGATCGCTGCCGTTGTTGGGCGAGCGACTTCTTCGACGGCCCCGATCGTGGGGTTGCATGTTATCGAGCGGCGAAGGGTTTTGTAAGGTGCCCATTGTGCCGGAGCTGACCGGAGAGATGGGGAGGATGGGTTTGAGGTCGCTTGGTTGCGTGGCTAGTACAGAGGCCATGGCCTGATGTATTGAGGTTGTGAACCGAGGGACAGAGAAGTGCGTGAGAGTCGCCGATGGCTAAAACCCGGGTCGGCGTCGTGGATGGAGATTCGAGTCTGTCGCAGGTGCCGCGGAGTTTCGTTGACGGGCGAGGAAGACAATTGGAAGCTGGTTCACGATCGAGCTGTGTTGTAACAGCAGAGGCGCCAAAAGAATCGCGGGGTTGACAGCTGGGGTCGCAAATGTGGGACAATGGTAGATTGGATCAGCCCTTACAGACTAATTGGAAGTCGCGCCAAAGGCATGGCAGGCAGAGCGACCGGCTCGTCGAGGGGATCGTCGGGAGAGGGCTCGTCGAGGTTCGCGATAGGAGGATCGATGAACGATAGTAGCCTAGCAGGAAAAGAGAGGATCACGCAGATTTGGAGCTGGTTACTTAATGTCAGTGGAGGACGAGAAGGTGGTCGCGTGTTTTTGCGGGTAAAATGCTATGTGAAGTGGATCAAGGGACGTCAAGCGGCCTTGGGGGAAGCCGGGATGTGGGACCGAGACTGGGGAGGGCGAAACGGTGCGGAGGCAACTTTTAGTCATGGACGCCTTGATTCGTTGATTCGTTGCGTTGGGTTTTTGTCAGGGACGCCATGGTCGATCGGAGTCGGGTTGTCGAGGTTGCTGGTGAAGAATGATTTGGCTCGTATCTTGTTGTTCGTCTGGTTTCAAGCTCCGGGGCGGGCTCACGGTGGCCGGGCCAGGCGGATTGCGGAGGCCCCGTGGGTGGTGGGATTGGTAGGTGGAGGACCCTGGAGCGACCCCGAGAAAAATGCGCGTTGCAGCAGGGTCGAACGAGGCGAGGCACATGTTGAACGTCGACTTTCGGGGCGTCGGGGTGCCGGAGGAGGTGCAGAAAAGAGAGCCATGATGCAGAGCCGTTGCCGTCCAGTTGACCAGCGCCGACGTCCAAATCCACGGATGTACGGACGAACACCTTGGCACGCCAGCCAGCGGGAGTTGCGGAAAGGGCCGCGGTGGAGTCAGGGAGCAGGCAGGATGGCGACGGAGAGGGATGACGCGAGTAAGGCGAAGCAGGCGAGAATGCGACGATGCGGAAGATGCGACCAGGAGTGCGATGGAGGAAGGCAAGAGAGGGGGAAGACGAAAGACGAAGCACAAGAGCGACAAGGACAAAAGAAGATGGGGGCGCATACAGTACTTGAGACTCAGTTGCGCATTGCTGGCGCACAAAGGCGCAACGGGCGACGCGGTTGGGAG
>JABSTB010000791.1:0-13214 GCA_013756995.1 Neonectria neomacrospora | reverse complement strand
CCCCCAAACTCGCCCAATCCACTCCATCCCGCCCACCTCTCGATCCTCTCACATCCTCTCACTCCTTCTCCCCTCGTTTCGGATCTTCGCAAAGACGTGTCGCTCGTTGCCACGCTCCAATACTATCTTGTCTTGCCTTGTTGCCTCGTCAGGTCCTCTTGAGTCGACTCTCCTGCCTCCGACCTTACCGCACAACCATCCAACTTGCTTCTTGCTTACTACACCATCTTTCGCCTACTAGCACTGCTTCTTGCCATCCTCTGCGACTACTCCGTACATCACCAGTGCACCGCATTTCCAACCTCACCTGCTCCTCTCACTCGAACTACGCACAACACTTCTCCGACGCTCGATCTCGATCTATTGATTGCTTTCGGCGAACGTATCCTCTGTCATCCAAATACCAGCGTACACCAGTACTCCCGACTCCAACCTGCTCTCTCCGACGCTGGCCGATTACGACGCTACCGACCTCCGCATCCCCGACCACCAGTCTATACCACAGACGCCGAGAATAATTGCAGTGAGGTCATTGCTGTGCGTCTGGCTACGGCCTTGATATCACAACCGCCGTTCCTACCCTTATTCCTCCCCATCTTTCGTTAGTTGCCCGAGGCAGCCCGACATCACCGAAATGGCCGACCAGGCGCCATCAGCTCCTCAGGGCATCGACCCATCCGCCTATCGTGTATGTGTAGCTCGTTCCGACCCTTGATGATTCCTTGCTAATTATTCAAGTCCGCCTCGTCCTCTTCCGTTCCTATTTCTCTCCCTACCCACAACTCAGGCCCCTCTCCAGTCCCTCTCCTCCGTCCCGCCATCCCCGGCGCCCGAAGTGGGGGACCGCGAGCGCCCAGACTTGGCCTTGCTATCCCCCCATCCCCAAATGTCAAGGCTGTTGGCAACCAGGGCGGCTCGGTCGCCGCTCCCTCAAGGCCACCGCTCCCTACGCTACATCTCGCGACTCCCATGGGAAGCCAGGCTACCCCATACGAGCAGCCTCCTCGGCTGCAATGCACAACACAGCCCGGTCAGTCGGCAAGCGGAGGAAGCGAAAGCAGTGCTGCACACTCGAGGTCCGGTAGTTTCGGTCCCCTAGACGGCAAAGCAAGCAACCCTACCTCCGCCGGCTCTCAGTACTCGGCGCTGTCCTTTGCATCACAATATGGTATTGGTGTGTCGAGAGCGCAGGGCACCCCCGACCCCGTATCAGCTGTTGGATCCATGTACTCGGAGAGGAGTGAAGGCGGCGTTTCCATGGAGAGGGACGGCAGCCTGCAGGGACTCGAGGCCTTCGACCAGCTGAGTCTCGAAAAGGCCAGGACCCTTGACGTTGATGATCTGGATGAAGAGGGCTGGAGGATCGCCAGCATGGAGAAGAGAATTGTTGAGTTGGGCAATCTAGGTGAGGGTGCTGGAGGCGCCGTGACCAAAGCCAAGCTCAAGGGTGGTTCCACCTTGTTTGCTCTGAAGGTGAGCTAGAAACCCACTCAACATCACGAGGCTGATGGCTAACAAATAATCAGATCATTACTACTAATCCCGATCCTGATGTGAAGAAGCAAATTCTTCGAGAATTGGGCTTTAACAAGGATTGTGCCTCGGACCACATCTGCAAGTACTATGGTGCATTCGTGGATCCCACCACCGCCACCATCTCCATCGCTATGGAGTTTTGCGAGGGCGGTTCGCTAGACAGCATTTACAAGGAAGTGAAGCGACTGGGTGGACGAACAGGCGAAAAGGTCCTGGGTAAGATTGCCGAGGGTGTTTTGGCCGGTCTTACATACCTTCACACCAGACGAATCATCCACCGAGACATCAAACCATCCAATATTCTCCTTTGTCGAGACGGCGCTGTCAAGCTCTGCGATTTTGGCGTCTCTGGCGATTTCGGTACCAAGGGTGAGGCCAACACCTTCATCGGAACAAGCTACTACATGGCCCCTGAGAGAATCACGGGGCAATCATACACTATCACCTCGGATGTGTGGTCGACCGGAGTAACACTCCTAGAGGTTGCACAGCACCGCTTCCCCTTCCCCGCCGACGGCACAGAGATGCAGCCCCGAGCAGGCCTCATCGACCTGCTCACCTACATCGTTCGGCAAAACGTTCCTAAGTTGAAGGATGAGCCGGATATGGATGTATACTGGAGCGACAACTTCAAGTACTTTATCGAGTGCTGGTATGTCTAGATCCCTGTCTATAACTTCCCGAGCTTTCTGCTGACAACATTTTACAGTTTGGAAAAACAGCCGAACCGCCGGGCCAGCCCATGGAAGATGATGGAGCATCCTTGGATGGTGGAGATGCGCTCTAAACGTGTTAACATGGTCAAGTACCTTTCTTTTGTGTGGGGGTGGGAAAATCAACCCCGAGCCTCGTAGGCAAACCCGAGGCACCCAAGACTAGTAACACAAGGACAATTTGAGCAACAATGCACTCACGCCTTATATGCGAGGGAAGGTTACACTCTACGCCTCTGCATCCACTGCCCATGACGATATCAAAAAGGCTGGGCCTAGGTCATGAGGCAGCCATCGGAGATCGAAGTGTGTGGGCGCGAGGTGGACGAAATTCTCAGATCAGCATAGTGGGTCGGATCACGGCGTGGGATATTTGGGGGGGAGGGGTTCGGTTCACGACCCCAGAGGGTGCAACGATGACGACAATGATGATGGTTGGAGACGATGGCGGGAGACAATGTCGCGGAGACGTTGAGACTGGGTTGGAATTGCAAGATTGCTGTGTTGGAAACCAGGATGCCTCGAGGAAGGCGAGAAATATCCTCCCATCTAGCGAACGCTTCATGCGTCCACCTTCTATGTATTTCCCACTAATAGATGGGTATCAAATTTTAGGATACAAGCATTCCTACATCACATAGGCTTGTGCAACACACAAGCCGTCCCGTAGCCTATTGAACTATGTATTACGGCCACCTACTCATGCTGCAGACGTCTCCTCAGGGGGGTCGCCCATAAGATCTCGCAACGCAACCGTTGCATACGCACTCCGGCCGAGCTGGAACTTGACGATCACTGCAACCTTGGTTGGCTCTGATGCAGAAGGGGCAGTGGCCGTGTCCTCCCCCGTCGGAGGTGCCTCCTTAAATCCATCCTCTGCCATCTCGACGTCCACAGTAACTGGTACGCCGTCATCACCTTCTACCTTGGCCTTCTTAGCCGTCGGCTCGGTTTCCACGTCTTCGCGGCGGCGCTTGCCACCGTCACCGTTGCGCTTAGAGGCCGCCTTGATGACGTCCAGGTCTGTGGGGTGCATCTGTTCGGTGTCGTCGGCGTAGGCGCGGACCTCGACCGAGGGCGTAGCAAGGAAGCGGTTCATGAGCTTGCGGTACCGGCCGGGAAGGCTGAACTCGCGGCGCATGCGGCGCATCTTGTGCGGATCTAGTCCACCATTCTCCTCACGACTCATGAACTCCTCGTAGAAGGTCCCGAGCTCGTTGTCCGGATACACGACATCGTACCCCGGCGTGGGGAGCACGACGTCATAAACGGAGAAGCTCCCGCTCGCAGCCTCGTCAGCGGTGAGCGGTCGAGCACGTACGGGCGCATCGTCGTCATCGTCAATGGGGTTGACGATGTCATCGCCGTCCTGGTCCTGGCCGCTGACGAGCGGGGTGGACTCGGTCTGGGCGATGACGAGATCGCCCTTGACGACGGTCTCGCCGTGCATCTCCCAGCGTTTGCTGGCGGCGTGGTTCCAGACGTAGGACTGATAGGCGTGTAAGTACATGGAGCGCAGGCCCCGGGTAATGTGGATGAGCGAGCCAACGAAGTCTTTCTGGGACTGGGCGCCCTGGCGAGTCAGGTGTCGGAAAATACAGCTTTCAGCAGAGAAGCGTCTGGGCATGATCTTGACGGCTTTGTCGATGTCCTTGCCCGTCAAGAACAACATGCAGGCTTGGTTGCGGGCATAGTCGTCTCTCTTAAAGGCCTCCTCAGGGACTTCTCCCGCCTCGGCCTTGGCAGCAATCTCCTCGTCGTAGTGAAGAAGCGACTTGACGGCCTCCTCGTACTTGTCCCCGAGAATCAGCGTCCCGATTTGGTGTGTACCAATCTCATGCGTGCCGAATCTTTGATGACCGAAGTAGTTGATCCAGCCATGCTCAGCCATGTGAGCCATGGCGGAGTCAACATTGGCCCTCATTTTCTCTACACGCTGAGACACAGGCTCGTCCTGGGATTCGCCGACAATCTCACAATTCTTTATGGCGATAACGAACTCGTTGCCCAGGAGCTGGCCCAGGTATACGGACCTGTCATGGTACTCGTAGTCGCCGGTCGAGATGCCCCATAGTCGGCCGTTGAGCCCGGCGAGGTTTCTTGATCGCTGATGGCGCACCGAGCACCGCTGCACAGTCGAGGCTCTGCGGTCTTTTGTTCCGGCATATCCCACAACCTGGGTCTTGACCTTGAGGAACCGCGAAATCTGGTTCACGGCATCCATGGTGTCTCGGTTCTCCTTGAACAGGGTGAAGTGTAGGTATTCGCCTGCGGGCTTCTCCTCACGCCTATCGCGATTGCCTCGGCCGCCTCGATTTTTCTTGTTATTGGGTTTTCGCGGCGGCACGAAGGTCCCGAAAATGGCTCCAGAGTCGTCGGTGCCGGTGTCGATCTGGGACTTGAAGATCCGTCGGATCTCCTGGTGTATTTGACCTCGCTTAGGTCTGTCATCCACGGGTTGCGAAGTAACTTTCGTCTTCTTCTCATGAGCAGCCCCAGAGCCAGCTTTGTACAACTCTACGAGCTCCTTTGTGAACTGGGGGTCGGTTAGCGCCTCAAGGGCGGCCACATCTTCGGCGGAGACATCGCGCGTTTGCTCGGGTTGGGCTGGGACAGTGGCCTCATTGCCATTGCTTGAGGCTTCCTTCTTCCCGTTGAGGTTCCCATCTTCTTGGTTGCCTTCTCCTTTCACCGGCTCGGCATTGGGCTCCTGCTTTCCCTCGGTCGTCTACTCGCAACATTAGCTAGGGAACAGGGTAACGGAGGTTGACCTAAGCACCTGGATCTCATCGCCACCCAAGCCCAGATTCTTCAGGTGAAGAACTGAGCCATTCGTCTGGATCTCGTTGACTTGAAAGTCCGAGAATCTGTGAGATATCAGAATCATGAGCTTAAAAGCAGTCCAGATACTGTAGCTTACCTAGCACGAAGGTCACCCGTCCACGTCGCGGTGAGTGGAGTTGCCCGTTGGGTAATGCCAAGGGTCTTGTTGTAGGAGGCACTCCCGCGCACCGTGAAATGAGGTTGCTCGGCCATGGCAGCCACGAATTGTTGTTGAGGAGTGATGCGCCAATGATTGCAATGAAGATGCAACGCGGGTATGTTATTTTATCCTTGTATGGTGGGGCGAGGTTCAAGTTGCGACGGCAATTTTTCCTCCGGCAGTAAACCTGGGGGCGTCTAATCTAGAAGGCGGTGGACCCTGATAAGCAATCACCAAAAGGCGCGATTCCATGGTTGGAAGGCGGTGAAGACGGCTTCAGTGCTGGAGTGTAGGGTAGTGTAAATGATTTGCGAAAGCAGCGTCGCACACCTCGATGTGCATGCGCAAAGTTCAGGCTGCGATTCAAGCGGTCGAAGCATACAAGATTGGTAGATGCTCTCATTCATAATCTACAAAGACTCGTCTATGTGTTCTTTCATTTCATACTGGATAACATCACATCAACGGATCTCTCTTGGTGCGCTCAACACGACAGCCATTTAAATCCGCGCCTTGTTGATCCCAGCACCCGTTGTCGTTCTAATGATCTCCGTGTCGCACAACTGTTCCTTCTCAAAGGCCTCCAGCATTGCCACCACGGGGGGAGTCTTCATGTGATTATCTAGCGCCTCTTGGTCGTCGTAACTGCTCTCTCTGTTAGCCCAGCCCCATTTCGCGAGCAGGTGTAGATTCGGTAAATACCCCTCGAGCACAACGAACTGCACTTTGCCGTCGTTGAGATCCTTGACACCCCTGTGCAATTCGTATCGGTGAACAGCCGGCTCATTGGCCTGGACATACTGTACACATGCTTCGAAGAGCTCCAAAAACTGGACGGAGTGAGTAAAAGCGTCATAGGATACCGCCGCGTATGTGAGAGAGAACCTACCCGTTGAGCCTTTCCTGGTTTGGGGGTAATGATAGCTGTCAGTTGGATAGGCGCCATGTTTACTACTACAGAGATTCGAAGTTGTCTGTGACCAAAGGAAAGAGTTCGAGATGGAAATGGAACGAGTTTGCGGATTTGAAAGAAGGGGCATGAGACAGGGGGACTTGTTAACGAGGGGCCGCGGGCAACGGTTTACCGCGACCGAACCCTGGAACTAACACGGAAAATGATTGCCAGAACCCGGGGACTAGAGCCACATCGCAACGAGCTGCCAAGACAAATAACCTCTGCCAAATAGCTTTGTTCTGTAATGCCGGCGACGATTGATTTCATCGTTTAGTTCTTCTGTTTTAACCCGAGGCAGCTGATCGCCTTTGTGATGCGGGAATTGGTGCATTCGTCCTCATGGCATGATGACATGATGGCATGGGTAAGGAAAAGCCGAGAATATCGTAGACTGGTGCGAGAGGGAAACAACCGAGAGACTGGGGCTAAGAAACCGGCCCACGCGACCATGATTTGACTACTAGGAACCATCTCATCAACTGCCGTAATGGGAGAAATTCGAACTGCCTGGAAATAGAAGACACAGTCACAGCTGCAAGTGCTACTGGCACTGAAAGAACAAAGAGACCTCCCTCCCTGTCTCTCCCTCCTGACCTCCTTACTTCGCTTCCGCGTCCGCTTCTCACCTGCCTACTACCTCTCAATAATCCATGTGCTCACTCTCCCAGAAACGGCACTTGCACATCCTCATGATCTACCCTTGCTGTTTCTGGACTGGGTTCCTGTCAGCTACAAACACCAGACCTCACCTATATCCCTAGAATACCACCTAATCCGTTTCCTTTAATCCCTACACCAGAAGCCCAGAAATTTCTACGCCCCTCCGACGCCCCTGGACTCCTTAACCTGTGTCCCTGCGGCTTGCTAATGAAGCGCGGACCAACATCTGACTTGTTAACCATGCGCGGACAAAGACATGTCGGTCCAATTACAGTTGCATGCCACGTCGTAAAAAGGAGTATTAAACGAAAGGCCTACCTTCGCATCTTGTGGTTCTACCAGATACCGCTTCTCCCTAGCAAACCCTGGTCCTGGCAATGCACGGCAGATCATCTGTGACTTACCAACAGGCAAGCATGTGTCCGTGTTTCTTCAAAGAATCCGTCTGACCGAGTGCTTAGGTGCCCTTTTCGGCAGGGCTCGTATGTGATTATGAATGGATATACGATGGTTCTTCAGACAATTTAACGCAACTCAGAAGTACGATTAATGCCTCGGCAAACAGACCATGGTCCCAGACCAGCTGACGATACACAGACCCTCTCTCTATACTTGGCTCGACCCAATCCCCCTATGACCACGGATTACCTCTCACTGCTGACCTTGATGATGATCTGCTACTCGATCTTTGCGATTCCGTCCGCTCGAGTCTTGGCGATAGACGTAGCCTGGGCCCGCGATGGGAGGAAGCAATGGGATTCTTAGCTGCTGTGTTGAGGGACGAGACCGACAGCATTCCGACGATCGAGTTCACAACTATTCGGAATGCCCGTCTCGACAAATTACTCTCCGAAATCGTAAACCCGGAAAACCACCCAAAACCCACGCCGACTAATCTTCGCGACGAGGTGCTCCTGGCAGAGCGGCTTCAAAGGCTGTGGAGAACTCGGTACCTGGAGAAGTACTTTACTATCGATCAAGACCGCTACCACGGTCTTCCCAAGACTGGTCGACTCAGGGAGGTAGTGATCAACAGTGCAAGCGACAACAGTCAGGGCCGTTGGAGAGCCAAGACCTTTGAAGCATTATCAGAGCTCGAAGGGAACCTACAATTCGAGGCTGGACAGTGAGAGGACCCCAACAAAGCCACGTATTTCCAAAAACCTTTGCTGACTACGGAGCCCTAGCTGGTGGTTGAACCTGGCATGCGCTCATCGCGATGGGATTGTCGGAAGTGCTCTGGAAACGCCGACAAAAGGGAAGTACGGTGTTGCGGCACTACCCCTTGTCACTGGAAGGGAGGATGTCTATTTGCCAAACGGAATGGTCAAGTATATAAGAGAGGGTAGAATCTCGGACATGCATCTGTCTCTCCTGTCTCAAGTTGGCTCCCACATCCGAATTCTGCGTGGTCATCGTCTTCAGAGCCCTCTTGCCCCAAAGGCTGGCCTACGATATGACGGAGTGTGAGTTAAGGTTGAAACCCACACCAAGAAGAGGAGACTAACCTGTCCCAGGTATATCATTCGCCAGTATGGTCAAAGAATAAATCCCAAAACGAATCTTCACCGCGTTGTTCTTACCCTGGAACGGGTCAAAGATCAATTGCCGGTAGAAGATATCCTTAAGATTCCCCGCCCGTCACAGCTTGACGACAGGAAGATGTTTGAAACATACGAGGGCGAGATGATTAAGCAGATCAAAGGACAACGGGGTTTTCTCGATTGGAAGATGGAGAAGGCCCAGGACAAAATGGACCAGGAGCAATATATGAGGACACTCGCGTTCACCACCTCATTGGAGCTGGCCAAGATTGGGCAGCCGAGTCCGCTCCAGTCTCTTGTGAAGGCAAAGGGAAAGCGCATGGGACTGTTGTAAACTAGATACCACGAGCTGCCATAACGGAGAACCATCTGAAGAAAAGATCAAAGACCAGGCGAGGTTGATAAAAGTGAGGGCATCTGCATCATGTTACTCATGACCAGTGTCACGATTAATGAGGGGCATTTTTTATGTGCCAATGGCGGGGCACCGCTTCCTAGCCAGCCGTAGTTTGACGTCCTCTCACCACCTACGTTACACCTACGACGCAAGCAAAATATGGGCAAAAACGACAAGAAGGGCGGCGACAAGGGCGGTGGAAAGGGTAAAGGCGAAAAGAACAAGGGCGGCGACAAGGAAAAGGACGGCAAGGACTCGGGCGGCAAGACGAAGGGCGCCATGTCCATCAACGTCCGTCATATTCTGGTACGACTTGATGCTGCGACGCTCAACATGCTGACGCTACCACCTGGATTGTTCATTACTGACGCGAGATTCCAGTGCGAGAAGCACTCCAAGAAGGAGGAGGCGCTGGCCAAGCTGAGCGAAGGAGTCAAGTTTGACGAGGTGGCACGCGAGTATTCCGAGGACAAGGCTAGACAAGGTTGGTTCACCCCGTCACATCTCGCTGAGGACTTGCAGCAGAAGCCCGCACTGACATAACGGACTTAGGCGGCTCACTAGGATGGAAGACCAAGGGCAGTCTGGATCCTAAGTTTGAAGAGGTGGCGTTTGCTCTGGAGCCTAGCACAACGGCCAGCCCCAAGTTTGCAGAGGTGAAGACCGGCTTTGGGTATCACATAATCATGGTGAGTCTGGTTCTCGAGAGTTGGCTTTGTAATCCTCAGTCTAACAGCATGCTTAGGTCGAGGGACGGAAGTAGAATCCAAGCAGAACAGAGCGATATTTTGTTTCTCGTTCAAGGCCACCCACTACGTAACATGCTCCACGATGAAAACGTCACCATCCCTGCTATATAAAACCAGTACACTTGATACAGACACATTGGCTGCCCTCATGTTGAAATGGAAGGACAAGGGCATAACGATGATGTAGTCAGAATACTCCGACACATTGGCTCACAAATGGATGAAATACACCACACTTTGATCAATGTGGCGAAGATGGGGAGGCATATTCTGAAATATGTTACGCATGCTTAGCCTTTTGAATGAAGACTCGCACTCTGTATGCTTCCCTACTGCACACCTTGCATTGGTTGCTTCACCTTATTCCATTGTATACGAGCGCACTTCACATCTATACAACGGTTCAAGAGTGACGAAATCCTGTGATGCCCAATTTTTTTTATATTCCTCTCGATGCAATATGGCCGTGTGACGTAAGGCCTAAACCCATTCAGATGCCAACCGAAGTGGCTAGAGTACAACCGAAAAGTCATGTCGAGCGGTCTCGAGACCAAGTCCGCACCTCTAGACCCCTTCACATCCAACGCCGTCCAAGTCCTTGCGCTTAGCTTACTGCTCGGTCTGGAAGTAGTTGAGGAGGATGGAGCGCTCCTGCGACTCCTCACCCCAGTCCTTGACAACGACGCAAGAGCAGTTGACGACCTTGCGGGCGTTGCCCTCGCGGTCCAGGACGCCTGTATCAACATGTTAGCACTTGACCCGGACGCACATAACCCCGCCACCATGGACGGGAAGAGAACGTACAGAGACCAGCCCACTCGCCGAGCTGCTTGCCGTCGGGGATCTTGATGAGGGGGATGTTGTGCTCATTGCAGAGAGCAATGACCAGCTTCTTGTAGGCCTCCTCCTCGCAGTTCTCGTTCAGGACACACATGTGAGCCTGTCGTCGGTCGAGGGCCTTGGAGGCTTCTCGGAGGCCGCGGGCGAGACCGTCGTGCATGAGGGCGAGCTTCAGGGCACCCTTGAGGGCATCGAGAATGGACATCTGACCCTTGGGAGCATCGCCGGAAACCTCAATCTCCTCAGCGACCTCGGGGGCGGTGTTCTCTTCTACGTCCGACTGTTGCGACCTCGTTAGCGACCGTGTCCAAGGATTTCCACCCCGCCACAAACTGCCACGCCCAGGCGCGACCGCGAGACCGGGCAATTGGCGGAAAATGCAGCGGCAGATGTGCAACTCACCATTTTGGCTTAATTTTCTTGTCGGGCGATCCTCGAAGATTTTAATGTGTAGCAGGAAAAATTGGAGGGGGGGAGGGGGTTTGAGTCGTGATCTGGAAGTGTCTTCGTTTGGTTGCACGCAGATTTGCCGAAATCTAAACGACCGAGTGCGCGGACCCTTAGGGCATTTTTGCGTGCACGGACCACCAGGGCACACCAGTTTCCACCTGTGGGTTCGTGGTACCTTTTTTTTTCTGCTCGCACCTGCGCCTCTCTCCTTGACATTCTCCAACCGTCGACACGAAAACTCAAGAGGTATGTACAAGTGATGCTCGCTCGCAGCGACTCGAATCCAGTAGGATGATGCCTTTTACCATGGCAGGGGAGAGCAATCTTGGGCGTCGCTGGCCATGATGCTCGACGATGGCCGCTGCACCGGCCAGCGACGTCTCTCGACACGCTTCTCCTCTTCAGCATTGGGCGGCAGAACCCTCGGCGATCGATCGTTGAGGGCACTCTCCTCGCTCACAGCCTCGGAAAGGCTAACCAGGATTGCTTTGGCAGATACCTCATTTCCAGTCTTGATTTGAGAATCTCCATCCCATAAACCGCCAATATGGTCCGCACTTCCGTTCTCCACGATGCGCTCAACGCCATCAACAACGCCGAGAAGGCCGGCAAGCGCCAGGTCATGATCCGACCCAGCTCCAAGGTCATCATCAAGTTCCTCCAGGTCATGCAGCGCCACGGTATGTGCCAGACGTTCTCCTTTTTCGTGCTTTTCTCCGAGTCTTCCCCCTTTTCATCTCCCTTCCCCTTTGCACCACGTTCGGCATGATAACTAGGGCTACCGTCGATACTACACCACGACTCGGCCCCTATAAATTGCCGATAGATCCAAACTCGGAGACTTACACGTGTTTCTGATACTTAACCCATGAAGTTTCTACGTTTAATCTCTCGAAACATTACTGACAATTCTTTGTAGGCTACATTGGCGAGTTCGAGGAGGTCGATGACCACCGCTCCGGCAAGATCGTCGTCCAGCTCAACGGCCGTCTCAACAAGACTGGTGTCATCTCTCCCCGATACAACGTCCGTCTGGCCGATCTTGAGAAGTGGGTCGTCAAGCTGCTGCCCGCCCGACAGTTCGGCTATGTCATCCTGACCACCTCTGCCGGTATTATGGACCACGAGGAGGCCCGACGCAAGCACGTTGCTGGCAAGATCATTGGTTTCTTCTACTAAATGGGAATGGATATCAAAAGATAAAAAGAGAATGGCATTCTCGGCGTTGGGAAGGATTATGATGACTATGACCGATGCGGATTTCACAGCCGTCGTGCTGGTCGCACACGCGAGCAATAGTAATGAAACCTTGACGAGATGCCCAGAGCTACGGACCCGTGTGCTTTTGTGATGTGTGATGGCATAATGATAGCGGCGGTGCTTGTACGTACACGTGACACAAATTGAGACACGAGTGAGACTCGCAGCACGTCAATTTCCACACTCGGGTGGCTGGACACCCCTTGCATGTTGGTGTTGACAGCGATGAAAGGCGTACGATAGGGCGGACATGACTTTGTTCATTAATCGATGTGTCTTGAGTTCGTGGACTGAGGCCATTTCGAACTATCTAATGCATTACGTTGGAAGAGATCGCACAGTACGCATCCAAGGATACATACTTAAGTATTTAGGAAGTTCGGTATCCGGGCGGTCAGGGGCGGGTCATCCGGCCAACCGTTCGTTTGTTTACTTCGGTGACGGAACCGCCTCCCTTCTCGCCAGATTAGCGCACAAGCTTTGTTCATCTGGAACCCCCGCAAGGAATGTTTCTTCCAGCAGCTGTACGAATCCAGATCACAGATGGACCTGCTGCAAGACACGCCCTCGTCCAATTAAACCGATCGCCCTGCACATTTCCCTGCGAGTATTGACGCGTGTCTAATGAGCCGTCTGTTCTGAGTCGCGGCGACTGATAGCAGCCCTTCTACTACAGCGCAATCCAAGACAAAAGGCGCATTATTGATGCTGTCCCTCTCGACGCGTGTCCTGACTTGACGATGGTTCTGTCAACTTGAAATCGGACACTGTTGTTCAAATGCTCTAAAACCCTCACGGCCGCTCGAACTTTCTCGCTTCCACGCCGCCCAGCTCGTCCCGTCTTCAGCTTTAGCTTCGTTTCTGTCTGGCACAGAGACGGCGATC
Source organism: Neonectria neomacrospora (assembly GCA_013756995.1). NCBI lineage: Eukaryota > Fungi > Ascomycota > Sordariomycetes > Hypocreales > Nectriaceae > Neonectria > Neonectria neomacrospora. Next base: position 242 of record JABSTB010000791.1, on the reverse strand, counting down.
GGCACCATGGTAGTCATCCGATCTGGCCGACGACGCCAGTTCTTCTTCCTTGGGATCGTTGTCTCCTTTTCCCTGATCCTCTACTACACTCTCCTACGCAGTCCTGTTGCGCCGCCGCCGCCACCAACACCACCACCACCACCACCACCCCACGTCGACCCCCCAAAGCCCGCGAAAAACCATCCCGCTCCCGACGGTTCACCTTTGGGAATCCCCCCTCCACCGCCGAGCTGGGACGATGA
>JABSTB010000790.1:0-25699 GCA_013756995.1 Neonectria neomacrospora | reverse complement strand
GCCTCTCTCTCTGTCTCTCTCTCCCTTGCGTTGGGGCGTCGCGTGGCGCGGCGTCCCAACGCAAGGGAGAGAGAGACAGAGAGAGAGGCGTAGGCGGTTCAGGTTGAAGAAGGGGGATGCTGGCGGTGAAGGGAAATTTGAGGCAATCGTGGAAAGCTCGCGCCGGGTGGGATCTCGAGGCGACGAGATGCCGAGGGGTGCCCGGCTGGGGCGTCGGAGTTGCGGGAATCCGGACGTTGAGGCTGAGGGCAGGGCTGGTGACGTCGAGGGCCTGGACCGGGGGCCTGTTCTAGGACTGGGTCAGGCACAGGAACAGGCCGGCTGCCACATGAACAGGCACGCGGCACAGACAGGCACAAGGCACGAGGCACGGCCAGGAACCGGTAACAGGCGACAGTGTGCCAGGATCCCAGTGGAGGTCGCTGAGTCTGATACAGGCACCGTCGGCCTGCCATTGCACAGTTGTAGATGGGGCCATGTTTCGCGGCCAGTTCTGTCTGTCTACACGTATTCGTAACAACCTGGATCCCGTCCATTTTGTTTCGTTTGATCGTATCGGTGGAAACTGCTACACCGCACAACGGGACGAGGCTCTCAGGAACGAACATGCGTAATGATTGTAACATGCAGAAACCAGGCTGAGGGTTAGATGCCCAATCAACTAAGACAGGACTCATGTCAGAACCAGAAAAGAAACGAAAAGCGACGATCCATCTCGTCGCAATGCACGCACTCAAACTCACGCTCGCGCTCAACCATGTCACGGTCACGCTCACTCACGCTCACTCTCACGCTCACGCTGACTACGAGACACGTTGTCAGGCGAGACACACCTGCACTGCTGCACTCGCTATCACACTCAACACGCCAGCCCGTCGGTCGTGGTCTGGACCGGAATTTCCCAAGGCTGGCCCCTCCCAGATTTGCTTTTTTCTGTCTCTGGCGGACCTGGGCAATATTTCCTTTTCCCATCATGTTGCCTGACTGACACCCCGGTCCCCCAAATCGCGAGGGCGTGACTTGCCTGACCCCTCACCCCCGGACGCAGGGATCTGGCATGTCGATGTAATGGAGAAAATCAATGATGCGAAAGAATAAAAAGCATTTGCGACAGAGATGGCTGGCTGGGCTAGGAACTAGGAAGGGCTGGTTGCTGGGGAATGGACAAGGCAATATCCGGTGTGTAGATGAAGATGGGCAATTCTGGGACAACGCATCGCCCGGACAAAGCCGTTGAATGGAGGGATGGAGGCTTGGCACACAGACACAGACGGCTCTCGCTGTTCGGCTCACCTCAGAACCAAGGCCGGGCCGGAGCGTTCGTTTCGCCTGGTGGCGTCGCCGTCGCGGGTTGGTAACCTGTTGGTGGTGCGCCCGGGAGCCAGGCACAAGAGACAGGACAAGTCGGTGAAGGCCAGGAACGGAAGACAAGACCAATTAATTCCCCAATCTAAGTTAAGTATTCGTACATCCGTATTCGTAGCAGGCTAGGCTTCTGGAGAGCCTCTCAGGAACGGAGGGGAAACAAGACAGAAAAGCACAGACGCGGGCCTGATTCTGGCTGCGGCAATCTGGTTTACTGGGGCCCTGTTGCGTGTTAGTCTGGAGTTGCGTGAGTGTCCCTCTTGGTATTATTGCTCTGCTAGTCTCGCATCTCGCCAGGACGAAGGCAGAAGGGCGGAGGTGCTGAGAGGTGGAGCGGCATGGGGCCCGAGTCAAGCGAGCGAAGCGCATGTCAGCAGTCCGACTGCCTGCGGAGACGGAGCGGACGATGACGGTACCTGGATGTACCTTTTCTGGGCAGCCTGATCTCTCCAGTGAGTGGTGAACTCGCCGTCTCGCTCACAGTAGCAGGCCAAGCCGAGCCAAGCCAAGGGTGGATCGGGTTGGGTGCGTTCGGTCCGGCCTGTGACTGAACTGTGTGAGGGTGAGAAAGCCCAAGCCCCCCTCCTCATCTCATCCAGCAAGTGTGAAAATAGGTAGCGTGAACGAGAGCGAGACTGCGGGATTCCAGCGTCATGGACTTTCATTCGTGGCCGACGGGGATTCTCAGGATGCTATCGTCGGGCTGCTGGGCATCCGGACATTTGTTTCCACTGCGCGCCCGTCCTCCGCTGAGAGCCTCCTCTTTTTTCTGCTCTTTTTTTTCTTTTGCTTTCTTTCTTTCCCGTCGTTTTGTTTCCTTCCGGTGCCATCCCATCCGAGTCCCAAGGTTTCCAAGGTTTCCCAGGCGGACAGGGATTGTCGGCCTGTGAGTGATGTGCGTGTTGAGCGATGTGTGTGAGTGGGGATTGGCGCACCCAAGTCCTCCAGTCCACTCACCTCTCGATCAACCTCGTCCACCACTCCGCCCACGACCGGGGCCCCTGTCTTAGCCTGGGACAGGGGTGCCCACACACCGATACGTGCCTTGGCCACGCCATGCCAGTGCCCGCTGTCCAGGTACCACGTACCTAAAGCACCCCTGTATTCGTACCTTTCCCCCCCTGCACGTCCTACGTAGCCAAAGCCTGGCTCGGCTCTGACGGTCAGTGACGTCCACTTCCACTTTTGCCTTCGCTCGCAGCTTTCGGGTCTTTTATTTATAGAGATGGGCAACCCCGATGCCTTGGCTAGCTTCGTTCGTCTGTCCTGTCAAACTACTCCTACTACAACATCTGTTGTCTTTGTGAAGCATCACCGGTTGATTCCTCGCATCCTAATCTAATCCTCGACTCTTACATCCTCAACAACTTCCTCTCTTGCTCTCTTACACGCTCGCCAGTATCCGAGACGACAGCCGAACCGTCACCACCACCACCACACACAAACCAACGTCTACTCGGCCTCATCAACTTCACCTCGAACAAGTCACTTACACCAATCGATATACCAACCACTACAATGCACGTACTGGGCCATGGCTTCGGCCAACGACGCAAGTCCTCCCACCGCCGCCCCCGCGAGCTTCACATCCGCAAAGTCTCCTTCTCCGGCTCCTCCCTCTCCGGCGACTCCATCTCTGGCTGCTCTCTTTCATCATCAACATCCTCCACGCCCGTCGCCACTCCCACCGTCCGAACACCTACCACCTCCGCCATCCGCCCCGACATGGACCCTCTCCACCTCAACCCGGCCTTCCACGCCCCGCCCCGGCTATTCGAGCGTGCCTTCAAGGACACCACCACGTTGCCTGTCTTTGACGAGGAGGATGTTTCCGAGCAGCAATCTACCGAACAAGCTCCGCAACATGTGAGCCCGATGGACAACTCCAGCCACGACAGGCCAGGGTCTCGAGATTACTTCTTCGCCGCCCTCGCCAAGCGTCCTCCCCTGCCTCTTTCTCGCTGGTCCGAATCCACTGTCCAAACCCTCGACTTTGAGGTGACCCAAGACGAGGACTCTTCCGATGAGGAGGAGGACCAGGCTGTCTTCGACGACTCTGATAACGAGGATGTCCTCGAGATGCGTCGTCTATCCCGCCGCATCTCCCGCCGTTCTTCTGCCCGCGCCGACGCCCTCCAGACCCTCAGCCTTAACATCACCTACAACCGTCCCACTCTTCAGAAGCGACCACCAATGCGGTCTCTCGACACCGTCGACAACTTCATCCGCCGCGGCGGGTGGAAGCGACGGGGCATCGTCTTCCGTGCCGAAGATATGGACGGCACTGCCCGTCCCACTGAACGGGCGAGCTGCTAAACAGCAACTACATCAACCATAACCTCTCATCTACTACTCTCTCCTTTCTTTCTATTTTAGCATGCCTTATGATTTCTTCGATACCCAATATCTTTATTTTATTACACCCCTCTCGTTACTTGCATTGGACTCTATACTTGGAAGGACGCCACTACGGGCTTGGCTGGTTGGGATTGGACTGCTTGATACCTCACATTTCTTCCCCAACGACGGGATTTTTACGTTTATTTCTCTTACTACTGTACTTGGAGTTTATCTGGCTTTGAGCCCGGGCAATACGGAATTTGATGAAAAGCGGGAGGAACCTGGGAAATGCGTTTACGGTACCCACGCATGGGATCTTACAACTACTATCACTTTATCTACTACACCTCTCTGCCTCTACCAAGGCATTCTCTTTACTACCCTCTACCCTGCCTTAGGCACATTGCCATGGCCAAAACAAAGGAATACCAATACTTTACCATCTCCACAAAACTGCAGCCTCATGTTAGTCGTGCATGCCTTCTCTCCACGCCCGACCACCCTAGGAAGCCCACTTGTAAGTCTAGGCATCCACTTCATTTCACGATGCTGCATGTCAACCGTGAAATTACCCCATGTTACTGCCTACGTGTTACAACAACGAAAGCGAAAAAAAAGCAACATCAGTAGTATTCTGTGCTTTCTTGGTGCCGTGAACTAGCTCCACCCCGGCTTCTCCGAACCGTGCATGCCCTTTTTCGCAACCTCATCAGCCAGCCCAACCAGCGGCGGCCGGGCCCTGATCCCTGAAAACCAACCTCAGCCCCGAGCTTCTGGAGCTAGAAGAAAATAGAAACCTAGCTTAGGCATCTTTTACGACGTTACAGTGGCAGCAACAACAACAAGGCTGAAGACCTTCCAGCGCCCGCCGCACTGACCGGCACTTTCTTTTTTTGTCTTCATCATCTCCATCCGCCACGATGACGGAAAACACGGCTGACTCATCTGCCTTCATCTCATCTCGCCTCGGCCGCCCCAGGATCGAACGGGGTGTTTTGGGGGAAGAAACACCATGTCTCAAGCCGCCTTGCATCAGGTACGCAAACGCAAACTGGGCGGGCGCAAACAAAGACAAACACGGAGATTGTCGATGGAAGCCCGCGTGACGCTCCCCGCGTGACAAGGAGAGTTCGGGAGACAAAACTCCCCCCTGTTCCTGTCTGAGAAGCGAGAAATGTTCCCATGTCCCCCTGCCGATCCACGTGGAGGGGCGGTTCCTCTGCTTGGAAAGCAAACAAGAAAAACCACCGCGGGGGGCGCAGCAACCAGGGGGGAGGCGAAAAAAGAAAATGAAGAATGACCTCACGCGCCTGGAATGTGGCAAACGTGGGGTTCCAGGGGTTCGGACGAAGATGAGGATGACTGTGTTCGTACGTGACCACGTAGTCTCGTGTGCTGTGTGTTTGGCTTGGGTTCACTTCGTATGTGTCAACGTCAAGGTGAATCAGTCATTCCGAGGCAGCATGTTTCGTGTCGTTTCGGCGGAGGTTAGGACGGACGGAGCTTAGAACGGAGTTCGGACGGAGGTTCGGATGCGGGCTGTCTCGGTCACCCGAAGGTTTGACGTCGTCAGCATGCCTTATGTGTTTGGGCCTGTCGTAATCATCTCTAACATGAACCAGCCAGCGTGGAATTTCCTCCGCCAGGACTTGTAAGGCTGCCCCTGGTATGGAACTTGAGATGAAAGACAGGGGGCAGCAGTACCGCCTCCCGGCCGGCCATAGTATTTCATATCTCCGCGTGCCAGGCTGCCGGGGGAGTCATCATCGAAGTATACAGTTTCCAAGGGAACCCGTGTTAGCTTGAGGCACTGGTGCGGGTGGCGATGCATTGGGCCTTGACGAAGCTGCCCGCAGATGAAAGTCAAATAACTCTCCGTGGGACCCGGACCGGAGGTTTTGGGCCTCCGGACGGGGTTTTGCGCGGATGACGTCGATCCGCAAGTGCCGGCGGATATGGGGTTGCGATGAGGTCTTGCCGCGGCGCTCGGTTCTCCCGCGGAATCTAAGTTGTGTTGATGACGATGGCCATGTAGTATCTGTCCCAAGCGTAGGTTTTCCTCAGTAATGTAGATGTTTCGCGAAGTTGAGGGGCAATCCCGGGAAACTAAGAACAACATTAGGCTTTCTGTGATGCCTCAAGATGCCCTCCAGATTCGGATCCCAGGTGATTACGACGTTCACGTTTTGTCTTCCCTTAGACTTATTGCCTTGAGAATATTACAGCACCTATGTCAGGTATGACCCTGCTAGACCTCTCTATCATAGGACTGCCGAGGCCACCACGGTCTTATCTTTTTCCCGTTTCAGGAGCTATATACGACTAATGTGAGCAGGCTGGATGATATGGCATTTGTCCCGTGCGACGTTCTTTCGTAGGTATCCATCAAAACGCCCTAGTCTGAAAGGCAAAAGAGTCAGGCAGGAGTTGACGGGGTTCCCCGTTGAATGCTGATTGGGATCCTTTGTATCAATGCCAGCCGACTTCAGTACAACGAGTACCAACCACTCAGCTAACACACCTGCTCCATATACATGTCTATTGCATCTGCACTTTGAGCTGAATCGTCCAAGGTTCTTCTCACTGAGCCTACCGCATTTAGTTGTCGCATGCGGTGAGATGTGCAGGCTTTCATGCGTGCCATTAGAACAGAACCAATGAATCCGAGACTACTGCAACCATCTGAATGAGCCTAGTCTGACTGCGGTATGTTCTTGTGATTTTAAGAGAGCAGTTTGTTTGAAACGGTACAGTCAAACCTCGCACCATTTCACTACTATGACAATCGTGCAAAGAAGCCTTCCCAGGAAGATCTGGTCCAGCAGTTAACTTGCCATCAACACCTGTCACTCAAATTCATATGCGGGAGAAGAAGTCCACTGACTTTTGGAAATACTGCAGACCCTATATTAGGAGAGCTAACCTATTCCTCCATGGACACTTGCGAGACGACTGCCGAGGATCTGGCTCTGAAGGAACACATCGAAACATTACTAACCTGGTACGCTGTAGCTTTAACACCTACTCGTCCTCTCAGTTGACAGGAATCTTCGCTTGGGCGACTCAACTTGTCGACCATTTAGGGTTCCAAATACTAGAGAATAGGACTATAGTCTCCTTGTTGGCCAAGGACAAACTTGATCGGGTTCCATGTGTTGGTCTATTGCCCGGAGATACTATAATGTGATCGACATATTACCCAACGATCCTTGCGTGTGTAGAGAATTTCTTGACGTCGTTTGCACATTCCTAAGACATATTTATGACGATTCTTACAACATCACATAGTTAGGTCGTTTCCAGCAACCAAGGCGTGAATTACATCGGAGACCTAATTTACCAACTACACAAATACTCGGGGCGATAATAGACCTATGCTTACACTAAGACTTGTCTCTGAAAGTAATCAAACGCCTGCCCATCCATGTTCCCATACTGATATCAGCATCATTATAACCCGCAATCATCACATCACACAATGTACCAACCCGTTCTACCACATTCGTCGCTGGTAATACGCCGGCTCCTCTAGCTGCGCTGACCTCTGCAGGTCCTGCTTGATCATCTTCCGCCTCTGTGCCCTAGTGAGAGGCTTGCTTTTCTTGGCCGGTTTATCCGGATGGCTTGCAGCCAATATCTTTTCTGACATCTTGGCCTTGAGCTCCTCCACGATGTCGATGTTCTTTTGCTTCGCCGCCGGGTTCACCTTGTACTTCGCCGCCTTGTCGACCTCATCGCTTGGCTTTCCGACCTTTTTGACCTCATCACCGGGCATCGTCTGCTTCACCTCAATCATCACACGCTGCTCTCTTGCCTCCCTCTCGGCTTCGCTCTCAAGCGTCACGATTGTGCCATCGTCGAGCTCGGTCGTCGTTTCACGGAATCGCTCGGGAAGGTATGCTTGGGGTGACGGTCTTGAGCCTCGCGAGGGGCCTCGGGGTTTGATGGCGAAGCGCAGCTCACGAAGAGTGCGCTGTTGGATCATGTATCCGCTAAAAAAGAGGGCAAAAGTACATAGGATTACTAGAGACAGAAAGTGAGCGACTTGGTCTGGAATGCGACTAGCAATGGACATAGGAGTGCAACTTACTGACGAAGCCAGATGCGATAACCTGGACTTGTGATGAGGTGAGAAGTAGTTTGGCCATCGTGGACGACTCTTAGAGGTAGAAATGGGAATATCCAAAGTTCCAGAGATAATTTGAACGTGGTGAATCGTGTTGACGAAGCTTTCTCGCCTGTTCGCTGCCATGCTCTCGCGCATGAACAGAAACCTGGAAGTGGGTTGTTTACCCGGTCGGCCCAGCAACAATCTTATCGCATCAGCTTTCCCCAACTTTTTCAACACCAAGACCAAGCTGCAGCCCCCACCATCACCAACGTCACCTCCATCCACTACCATCCCGTGCCCGTCAATCGCCGCCATGTTCAAGTACAAATCCGATACCATCCACGCCGATGCGAGCCGCTTCCTCGATGAGCGCGGGTCTTCCGCCGCCCTCGCGCCCAACGGCCTCAATCCCGCGACCATTATGGAAAAGGCCGTCAAGGACAGAATCGTCGACTCATACTTCTACAAAGAGCAGTGCTTCGCGCTCAACGAGGCCGACATCGTCGACCGCGTCGTCGAGCACGTTTCCTTCATTGGTGGCACTCACGGCGCGACCCAGAAGCCTAGCCCCTTCCTGTGCCTGGCCTTCAAGCTGCTGGAGCTTTCACCTAGCGACGCGATATTGCAGGAGTACCTCCAGTACGGCGGCGAAGCGTTCAAGTACCTGCGCGCGCTGGCCTGCTTCTACGTGCGTCTGACGCGACAGGCCAAGGATGTTTATGAGGCTCTGGAACCGTTTCTGGAGGATCGGCGGAAACTGAGGCGCAGAGGCAGGGCCGGCACGTCGTTGACGTTCATGGACGATTTTGTGGACGACCTGCTTACCAAGGACCGAATATGCGCAACGAGTTTGTGGAAAATGCCCAAAAGAGAAGTCCTGGAAGACCTGGAGATCCTGGAGCCGAGGGTTAGCCCGTTGGGAGACCTAGAGGATCTCCTGGAAGAGGAGGATGAAGCCGAGAAGGAGAATGGGACGAGAGCGGAGTCTGGTGAGGTGTCAGAAAGGGACGAGATGGATGTGGATCGCGAAGAGAGGCCCAGAAGCCAAAGTCGAAGCCGGAGCCGAAGCCGAAACAGAAGCAGGAGCAGAAGCCAAGCCCGAAGCCGAAGTCGATCGCCTTGAGTTTATGCCTCGATGCACAACAAACCAAATACGACTGGTAATAAGCTTTCACATTCTCCAAGGGGTGTATATCTTCGTGCCGATTTGCGAAAGATGGAAGCGATTCCTTGTAACACTAAAGGGCTGCTTCAATGCAGAGCGCTAGGGACATATATGTTCCTGGGAAGCGGCGCTGGAGACATTTCACTGGAGCTCTTGCGGTATGTGGGACGGCGTACTCTTTTGCGATGCTCTAAGTATTGCCTTGAGCAGATGGAGCGAGAAAGCTGCCATGGCCCGCATCGGCTAACAATTTTGGCTGCAAAGGATCTCTCGATGGGAATTGAGCAATGTACGTTAGACCACTTGAGTATACGCGTGAGGAACATGGGCCGGGGTTCATAGGCTGCGGTGGCATTACAATCAGCTGACTGTTTCCCAAGTTAGGTGTTAATGTAAGTCTTGAAGGAGTGAAAGTTATCAATTCATGAAGCATCTCCACATATACGCCACTCATGAGCGACAACTCCAAGAGTCCTGGAGGGTACACAAACTAATAACGGTAAACAGCCATACCAGGCCGTCGCACTCCGGCGAATATTTATCTTACGAGTTCTTGATGCTGTTATTCAAACTATGGCTGAGGGCCTGACTCTTCTACTACGATCGGAGCTGGATAACCTCCCGGCACTCCCCAACTACCCTTGCCCGTCTTTGTCGGCCCGCATCGTGATGAACACCCCCTGTGGATGAACGGCACCGCCGTCTCCCCCTCCGCCATGCTCAGCGGCATCGCTCGCATCTGGACAGGGCCATCCTGAACCACCCGCTCGCAGGTTCTGATTTCATGCCACTCCACCCACTCGACAGTAGGGACCACGATTAGCCTACTGCAGCGAGAGCACGTCAACCCACCGGCCTCCTTCTGCCTCATCGCTCGCTCGAGGAGTTCACGGAGGTGGGAGAGGCCGTCAGGGATGTAGCATCCCATCTCCGGGAGCTGGGCGCTGAGGTAGCAGGTTCGGAGGGCTGTCTCGAGAAGGCTTGGCACGACGCTTGCGCCGGCAAGGTTGCGACGCAAGTCGGTTGCGCCACGTGAGGGGGTCTGAGGGGAGTTGACGTTGGCTGTACTCTCGACAGGGAGAATACGAGAAGCGGGACCGGAGGGAAGCCTGAAATCTGATGACACGCGCCCACTTGTGTTCGAAAGTTGTACTGGAGAACGGCCAAGTGACCGAGTTACGAGATGTGGAGTCTGAATATCCTCAAGGCCGTCCTCGTACTTGTATAAAACCGTGCTCGCTGATCGCACTTCGCCCTCGCTCACGTTTTCGGCTTGCAGGTCATTCTCCGGCTGCCAGAAGGGATTGGGGTGGAGGACAAGGGTATGAAGTTTGCTGCTTGCATCAAGAAGGCCGAGCAGTTCGACAGGAAGGTAATGGAGTCGGTTTTGAGAGACGTTGAGCTCCTTGAGATTATGGAGTTTGGAGATGGCGGGAGGAAGCTCTGTAAGTTTGTTGCCTCGGAGGCTAAGAATGGTGAGATAGGTGATGTCGAAAATGGCGCCGGGAACCCGTGTTAACCGGTTCATGGCAAAGTATATCTTGAGCTCTGGATCCTTCTGTTCAAAGGCAACATCCTTTGTAACGACGGGTATGCAGGAGAATTGTGAAAGAGGGCTGATCGTATCATTGGAAACCTCCGTTAGGCCCATTGACCAGAAATCAACGGTCTCGTCCCCCCGTTCGAGGCATGCTCGGACCTTGTCGCGGGCGGTTTGCTCAGTCTTTGAGACGCGGCGCACGGCGGCGGCAGCGCGATCTAGCTGCGGCAATCTTGGCTTAGGGGCGGTTTCCACATGGCCCATCATATCATCGCTCTCGTTGCCATCGCTGCCGAGGTATACACCACTATCGGCCTGGCGCGTCCACGCGCGCCTCTGCTTCGGCACTTGGATGGACTCGCCAAAGGTTGAGTCCGATGACGTAGGATGCTGCTGAAACCACGACCCAACGTAACGTTTCTTACGTCGCCCTTCTACATAGTTATCCAGAGCCGGGTCATCATCACTTGAGAAGACGGCCGGGTCGCTGGAGCTATGATTCAGGGCTGGCGCGTGGGAGGGGTGGAGGCGGACGCGTTTCCGAGGATTGTTGCTGAAGCTCTGCGACTGCTCGTCCCAAGAGACTGCCGGCATAGGCGGCAAAGAAGGTTCTTCCGACATTAGGTAAATATGAGTAGCACGAGGACCTCAAAGGAGTAGATGGAACAAATTGAAGCAAAATTTGGACGATTCAGATACGCAAAAAGTCGCACGAGGCTGGTCTGGTGTCTTAAACGAGACGACGCGTGCGACGCCGAGGAGGACGGGGACGTAAATACCAGGGTTCGGCCCCACATGCCCACGGAGAACGCAAGCACCCACTGCCGACGCGCACGTGCCACATGAACCGCGGGGCTGGCGCGAGGTCCGAAGAACGGAGCGTGCGTTGTGACATGGTACTGTCAATCCACGCGTATTCGCACATTCCAGCCATGCATGTCATGCTTCTTTCGGCATCGATCCCTGTTTGGCATCGTCGGTGCCTGCTGCCACTGGTTCAAGCAGCGCCTGGTTGTTTCAAACGAATCCTCGTCCAGTTGCAAGCAACTCGTTCATCTGGTCACACTGTACAAGGCATCAGCTCGTGTCTAAAGGGCCACCCAATGGCGCTTCCATGCGATGTCTATTCACGCTTATTGATATTTTGATACCGGTTGAAGACGGTGCACCTTAAAGAACCGAGTCTGATGTGATGTCCTCGATGGCTTGGTGTTGAAGGCACTTCATGCCCAAGGATCGTGATTCGTTGATCCGCATTCTCCTGCCCTCACTGGCCGACAGAAGTATGTGAGTTTACCGCACATACATTGTTCTTAGTCCCAATCATCATCGTCGCTGTCGTCGTTCTTGCTCGGCCTCCCGCCGGTGCCAGTCTTGATGCTGCTCCCGGCCAGGCGTTCCTCCTCGGCGTCCTCTGCCGCGCGTCTCCGCTTCACCACGCGCATATCCGAATCTTGGACGGCGCCAACCTCCACGAGCATGTCGTCGATCCTCTGCATCTTGGTGCGAACACCACCGATGGTTGCGAGCGTTACGATCTGCTTGACAATATCGCCATTTTTGTACACCAAAATCGTCGGGCAATTCCGGTCAGGGTAGTTCTCAATCGCCTGGCTCGCCCTGATTTCGCAAAACTTAATCTCGCTGTACTCCTTGGCGGCTTGTCTCCAGAGCTCAGTCAAAACTCTCGACTCGATATTGTTCCCCATGGACGATGTGAGATTCACAAACACGAGGCCGGTCTTCGAGGCATCTGTGACCTCTCGCTGATATTCGGGCTTCGAGAGGGGGTATACGGTTCCGTGTAAGGCCTTCTTCTGAATGTTGCTGAGCTCCGCCATCCGCTTTTGCCGGTATTGTTCCAGAAAAGCCTCGTCCTCGTCATCCTCAAGCTCGTCCAGCTCGTCCAGGTCCTTTCCCTCTAGCCGGTTTTCGTGTGCTAACCTTCGGCCCTCGAGGATGGCCTCCTCAATCATGGGAGTCGGGCTGGGGGGTTTCTCAGGAATGACCCCATGTTTCCGTAGAATGTCGTTCCTATGGAGGGGTCAGAGCTTGACGATATGGAGGGGTAACAATCACAACAAACCATTCTGTATCGGCATTTGGATCGTCGATAGGGACAGCAATCCGCTGATCTGAAGGTGCTGCCATGGTGACTGTAGTTTGAAGAGAGAATGCGCAAAGATCTCAATCGCCCCGAGATTCTTGAAGCGCGTGAAAGTAGTTGCCTGTTGTAGCAACGGAGCTTAACAAAGTCACTGCCTGGTGCTCAGGGACGAAATACGTAGCGGTGGCGGGGAGCAGCAAGCATAACGTGCACAATATACAAGCCCCACTACCCGCTACGCCTCGCGTGCATAAAGCTCCCCATCGGCGCTATGTTGCACCGACAGTTCCGGGCATGGCTCAAATGATGGACTGGGGTAGCCCGGGTCACGTGCTCTTGGGTATGAAAACCCTATTGCACTAATCTGTTTGTGTCTGAAAGTGGAGCTGGAGGCAAACGAGATCCTCCCCCTCAAGTCCACCGAACTTTTCCTCGCTTACCTCCTCCCACCCATCTTGCGAGCCTCAAATCTGCCACTGGATTTCGTCAACCTCCCCATTCTCGCAAGACTCGACCAGAAAATTCTCCCCGAGAAAATCAGTCAAGATGGTAAGCGAACGAACCTCTCTGATATCCCCTTCGATGGACCGACGATGGCCGATGAACGATGGAAAGCGATGGACACGTGTGTGAACTCAGCCAAAATTCGACGACGGGCTGGGCGGTGTCGGAAACAACAAGGCGACGGACGCTGGACTCGACGACTGCCGTGATGGATACTTTGGAGCAATCTTGGGACAATACGATGGCGATTGAGACATTTTGCTAATTTGGTTCCCTAGGTTCTCGCCGTTGATCTCCTCAACCCCTCCGCGGCTGCCGAGGCCAAGAAGCACAAGCTCAAGGTACGATAAGCATCAAAACGCCCCGGCTTCGACAACCGACCTAACGATGATGCTCTCCAGACCCTCGTCCCTGCCCCCCGATCCTTCTTCATGGACGTCAAGTGCCCCGGCTGCTTCACCATCACCACCGTCTTCTCCCACGCTCAGACCGTCGTCATCTGCCAGGGCTGCACGACTGTGCTGTGCCAACCCACCGGTGGCAAGGCCCGTCTCACTGAGGGCTGCTCTTTCCGACGAAAGTAAACTGCTTCACGGCGGTTTCTTTCCTTGGGTACTCATGACTCTTACGGTTCATCTCATGGTGGTCATCTCGGATCTGCAAAACAACAACCTCGACGTGGGCGTATAGACAACCAAACCTTGCGAACATAATCAAAAATCTTTGCAGATAGAAGATGGGGCACCCAGAATAGGGGCGTTTGGGGTCTCCGGATATCTTGCATGGCACATCATTCTTCTTTTGTTTTCCGTTGCGCGCCTTGTACCAAAGAGTCGTCTCGAGGCAGGAAGGAAAAAAAGCACTGCATGGGTGGACAGCTGGAGAAAAGCCTTCACGAGTGACCAGGTGGCCTGGATGGGCGAGCCTGGATGCGAGGACGTGGAACCGCTGGTTGATGATCGCTTCATACCCGGGTGCAGTGGGTAGCGGAGGATGGTCACTGTGCTTATGCGAAATTCACGATGGTTTCCACAATCCGGTATCCCCATGACTTCGTCCTCTGTACCTCCATGTTGCGTGATATTGGATGGCGGTATCGTAGTACGTCGATGATCCTGACCTGACCCCTCCTTCGGTCGATAGACAAGGATGGACACGGCAGCCTGGCTGTAGTTCCAATCGCTATGATAACTCCATGCGGCCCGGGTATCACTGAAACGAGCCCCGTCAGCCCTGACGAACGGTTGGTTGGATACCGAGTCACCGAGAATTTAGGGTATGAGTCAATGAGTTGACTGGTTGCCGAAAGGCCCAGACGATTTGAGGCTTGTCATACCGTCGTTGACTCTTTGTCTTTTATGTCGTGCATTAGGACTGTGACGCTAGGAACCTGGGGTATATTGTACAAGTCTGGGGTTGTGCGACGGAATCAAGCGATAGAGTTGGGCGCATGTTGATAAACTATGACTGTAGGGCACTTTGCATGGACCCAAACTACATAGCTATGAACAGGATGATTGTTGCAACTTGGGCGCCTCGAATTGTTGATTAACTTAAGTATTCAAGGTGATGTATCCTTCTGGTTGATGTACACCTGCAGTACGCACGCAGGTGGTGGTGTGCATGCTCAGCGGCTGGCGTGGCGAGCTCGTGTGACAGGGTCTGCAAGCTGAAAATTCAGCATTCGCCACCGTATGGAACACGGTCAACATTTGGCTGGCGATGTGTGCTACCTTTCTACTCAACTCAGTTTCTAGAATTCCAGTCATCCCAGGTGCTGCACGAACAACCCTGGAAACGACTTGACTGACCGCTCCTAGATTATCAGATGTCACGTCAAATGGAAGACGGCTTGCTGGTTGCCGGATGACTCAGCGAAGCCAATGGCCGAGTCCGCATTGTGGGCTGCTAGGCTTACAGTTACAGGGCGTTGCAGTGGGCTCGACCACTTAACGCGAAAGCGGCACGAACCGATCGCGACTGCCACGGTACCACGCCCCGCCTTTTTCGGTGTGCAGCGCAAAAGTCTGGAATTGGCTTTAGCATCTGGATTAGTTGGCGGCGTCAGCAATTGGCCCGTTGTCTCGGGCCCTCACCTAGCAACCCTTGGCAACCCCAGACCCAACCTCCTTTCTTTTCTCCTCTCTCGTCCTTGACTCTCTCCTCCCCTGTTTCCACCCTCATCGCCCCCGTTACCACATCAACACCCCCTCACTACGCTTGGCTTGGGCCTGCTTTCTTTTGCCCTACAGCCTACCGCAAACGTCATTGCTGGCCGTGCTTTCAGACCCTCTCCACTCTGCTGCTTCTTCGGTTGTTGCGATCAACTGCGATTGCCCCCTGTGCTTCTCTTTTTTATCAGATCGTCACTGGACAGCTCACGACGTCATCTCACCCTTGTTCTCATACAAGCAAGCTGCGACACATTGCATCACAATTGGCCACTTCAACCCCAATAATCATCGACGACTATTCACTCTTCCACCTTCCCTTTCCCTCTCGCATTGTCTCATGCCCATTACCCAATCTCTCCATCAACACCATCTCGATAATCAAATTCCATCTTCCCTCATCCGCCATGTCGACTCCCCGAACTAAGCGGCAATTCGCCGGCGCCTCAGCGGATCCCGCCCAGCGCCAAATCACTTCCTTCTTCAACCAGAAGTCCACTACCGATGCTTCCATCACCAATGCCAACGTCACCCGCCAGCCCGACCTTCCCTCGTCCATCCAGGCCAACCTCCTGAGCGTCGGAATGCGGGTTCGCAAGTCGGTCCCCGAAGGCTACAAGACCGTCGGCCCCAGCGCTTTCAAACTTTGGACCGACAATAACCCTTTGCCCACTCCGTCTACTGCCCGAGGCCCCATCAAGGCCTCCTCTCGGGAACTGCTACCCTTCTGCGGCATCAACAGGGTCGGTGGCTTGGATACCCAGCCCGAATTTGAGTACGACGAATTCGACAACGTGCCGGAGCTGGACGCTATTCCCGAGCTCACCATGTCTCAAGGGAGCACCGGAAGTGCCGATTCTTCCTTGGAGACCACCCGCAAGCGCATCTTTGACGATGACAATGATGAAAATGAGTCCCGAGAGGCTAGCCCTGGCACCCTGACCCCCGGTGGCTCCGGCAATGCGAGAGTTATGGCCGTCCCACATTCACGAACCAAGAAAACTGTCTCTTTCAAGGGCATTGGCCAAGAGAACAGGGCCGTGAACCAGGATTTTGAAGAAGCTGACTTCCTTGTGTACGGTGCTGATAGGGAGATGGACATTCCCAACTAAGACATGTCCGTTCTGTTCAAGTCAAGGCAATTGGCCTTGTTTTAAGCTTTTTATGTTTACACTATTGTATGGTATTTATGTCAGGTGGGAATTTGGATTTTGGTTTACGGCGTTAAATATATATGAGCTCCAGAGCAGGCTGTAGGACTACGGAGCGATGCGGATGCCATCGAAAAGATTAGGATTCGGCACCCCGTGTGGAAGAGAATGAAGCTATTTGTCCTTGACCCAACATATGCACTAACACATGCTCATCGTGACTCCGTACCTAATACGTTCTTACATACACTTACATGCCCACAAACGGCTCGCGAAACTCGAGCAGATCCCTCTGTCCGTAAAAGTCACCCGCAACCGTCAATATCATGTTCAACGTCGCTCGCAAATTTGCACGGGATCGCTCCCGAGCGGCTTCCCGCTCTTCGTCCTCACGCACCTCGCTTTCTGACGGAGCATTATTAAGCTGGGCTAAGAGGCGGGCTTTAGCATCCTCCAAGTCTACCTCTGGCTTGTCAGCGACTTCGCCGTCCTCGGCTTCTGAGTCTGAGGCCAAGTCCATGGCGACGTCTTCGGGCTCGTCTTCGTCGTCTACCTCACCTTCCTCCGCGTCGAGATTGGGCGCTGGCTCTTTGGCTTTGGTGGTTGGGGATGGTTCGGGGGTATCCTGGTGATCGTCAGGGCTGTCCGCACCCTCAACCTCCACCTCCGATGCGTCCGCGAGCACATCCTCGTCGCTGCTGCTCCTATCCACAGCTTCGTGTGCGCCCAAGCCTCCCTCGGCCAGTTCATCCCTCAGCGCTGCCATCTCCGAGAGGCTCCTCCCCAGCAGCACAGCTCTCCGCCCCAGGTCGCGCACCCATCCAATCTCGGTGTGGTTCAGCTCGCCCTTCTCCGGAAGACGAGCGAGGAGCGCCCAGAGCCAGCGGCTCGTCCGCTCGGGGAGAGTATATCCACGGCGGAGGAACTTGCCGCCCAGCAGGACGCGAAGAATATGCAGAACGGTGTCCTTGGACATGAGGGCAACTTGTAGGGGGTGAGGGTCGCTGGTGCGTATTAGGCGGGACCAGAGGGCGATGGGGGAGGACTGGCGGCCGAAGCCGGCAGCGGATGTGTATTGTGATGGAGAGAGTCGAGAGGCGGCATTTGGAGGAGGGCTGGTGTTGAGGACGGCTCGGAGACGGAGATATTGGTCCAAGACGCATGCGAAGTAAGCCTCGTGTAACGCTTTCTCCTCATCAAAATCCCCCTCCTCGTCCACTGGAGTTTCTCCTTCTTCGTAGTCGCCATCCCCTCTCCATGAATCTGGCATCGCGGTATATGCGCCATCCTCGTAAAACCCTCTTGTATCCCCGATGCCGTCGTCGTAAATGGACCTATCGATGGATTCCTTTTCGTTGGGGTGGGAGTCGTCTCTCTCGAAATCAGCAGGGAGCTGCGGTCCAATCTGAACCTTGGGCGCAACGAGCAAATGGGGGATTCCGTTGGCTTCTTGTCTAGAGTACTCACCATATCAGCATGTGTGCTTTGCTAAGGGGTGGGGTTCTTCAGCCAAGGACGACAAGAGGGGAGGAAGGGAAAGGGGGTATTGTTACCTCACAGAGGTCAAGTATGCCATAGCATCTGTGTCATCCTCAAATTCGTCCTCTTCGCCTGCAGGAATTGTCGTTGCATTTGAGAAGACGTATTTCTGACCCCAGGTGGGATCGATCCCAGAGTGTTGATGCTGTCGCGACTTGGCGTTGTGCTTCTTTGGTCGTTTGGACGGGGGTTCGGGGATTTCACCATCATCGATGTCATCGTGTTCCCGTTTCGATGCCATTTTTGCAGCTGCTGTTTGGGAATAAAAAGGTTGAAATGTTGCGTTTCAATCTACTAACGCGACGGGTGAAGCTTGGAGCTTGGAAAATAAGTTAGCCGTTGGATGCCTGTCAACGCTCCTTATCGATAAGCCGTCCCGCTTTCGCTGGGGTGACCAACCAGGCCAGGGTCAACTTTTTGAGCTTCACCACCTTGCACTTATAACCATAAGCTCGGGGTTCCTCTATGGTGAGCAATTCACAATGAGCGCGGCTCTCGTACGTCGCTTGGCCGGGAAAGCTTCTGCTTGCGGTGTAGCCGGCCGATTTTCCCGTCAAGTAGCGCTTCGTGTGCAATTGACGGCGACATCATGTCGCTCACTTAACCACAACCATTTCGTTGGTAGCAGTACGTTTTGCACAGTGTCTCCACGACCATCACGTCTCGTTGACTCATAAACTAGGGGAAGCTATCGCGGACTCCTCATCTCCCCCGCCTCTGCGCGAGGATGCGAAACCCTTCACGCTCGCCGTGAAGGACAACATCGCGACCGCCTCATTCCCGACTCAATGCGCCTCTCACATCCTCTCATCACACCCCTCCCCATTCGAGGCCACTATCGTCCAGCAGCTGCGTGCCCGTGGAGCAACAGTTATTGGAAAGACCAATATGGACGAGTTTGGTATGGGATCGCACTCAATCAACTCAGTTCATGGTGCTGTGAAGAACCCCTTGGCTGAGGACGCCGATATTTCAGCTGGCGGCAGCTCAGGTGGCAGCGCTGTGGCAGTGAAGCTGGGTGATGCCGATATTGCGCTGGGAACGGACACGGGCGGCTCTATCAGACTTCCGGCGGCGTACACGGGCACTGTGGGATACAAGCCTAGCTATGGCATGATCTCCCGGTTTGGGGTTGTTCCGTATGCCAACTCTCTTGATACAGTTGGTCTTCTGTCGAACGATGTCAGGCCAATTTACGACCTTATCTTCAGCACTGGTCTCTATACAGAACACGATCCTAACGACCCGACGTCACTGCAAGTGGCCTCCCGGCAACGCTGTTCCGAGGCATCACCATCCACCCTCCCAAACCTCTCCGAAATCAACATCGGCATTCCCATCGAATACAACATCTCCGAGCTTGATCCCTCTATTCGCGACGCATGGGTCAATGCTGCTGCCAAGCTTGAATCCATGGGCGCCCAGCTCGTCCCCATTTCCCTCCCATCCACCAAGGAAGCCCTTTGCGCGTACTACGTCCTAGCCCCCGCGGAGGCGTCCTCCAACCTCGCCAAGTACGATGGCGTCCGTTACGGTGTCCGAGGCGAAGGAAGCGATGCCGTCGGTGAAACGCTCTACTCTGAGGCTCGTGGCGCTGGGTTTGGCGAAGAGGTGAAGCGCAGAATCCTGCTGGGAACGTACAGTCTCAGCTCCGAGGCCATGGACAACTACTTCATCCAGGCACAAAAGGTCCGACGGATGGTGCAACAAGACTTCGACCGCGTCTTCAAGCTTGACAATCCGCTCTATGAACCAGAGCAATTTGATCTTAGCGACATGGCCGAAGCTACAGGCATGGAGGACAAGCGCGGCCCACTGCAGGTGGACTTCATACTCTGCCCCACGGCGCCTACGTTCCCTCCCCGACTAGACGAGATTCAGGGGCAGGGCAGCGTGGACGTGTACACGAACGATGTCTTCACTGTTCCGGCGAGTCTCGCAGGGTTGCCGGCCGTGAGTATTCCAGCCAAGGCCGCGGAGAGTCGGTTTCCGGCTGGGTTACAGGTGATTGGACAATACTGGGATGACCAAAGAATGCTGCTCCTGGCGGAGAAGCTCAAAGAAGCTATCTCTTGAGCGCGGGTTGCATCCAAATCTTATGAGCCTTTACGGCATATGATCTGATTGTATAGTATTTGATATGATGATCTAGATGGCATTTAGAGTAGTTGAGACGTCGCAACTTAGTTTGACCTTCTATCTCAGTCATGACTCTCTCCAGCTGATGCTCTTGCTTTAGATACAGCTGTCTACAGCGCAACAGCTCCAATGAGTTTGTCTAAGTTTTAAGTAGGGGATTTCGAGTTTTAAATACGAAGAACATGTTCTCGCACATTCGATTAGTCTTGAAGGAGATGGTGAGTACTGTAGACTTCACTTTCCAGAACCTCACGCCTGTTTGCAAGCGAGGCATGACTTAACTTGCAACACATGGCTTCTAGGTACAGCCCCTTTCCTATACGTGATACTGCACAGAACACATTCTTTTTCAATGAAGGTTCAAGACACAAATCAGACTTCCCGGAATCTTTAAATTTGTTTAGACTCTTCCTTGCCGTCTGTATGTGTCGCTGTAGTGGGTCACGTGCACCTACTCAGATTTCGGCCTGCGGACTTACCCTATTCCGCCCCCAGCCTTGGCGGTATGTGGACACTGGTAGGCAGGAGCCTCTTGCGTGAGCCTCGTCACTAATCCAGCTCCGTCCATCCAAACACGCCCCACGGCATTGACATCCCTCGCATCCAACTTCATCAACAATTCCCCAAAGGTCGCCCTCTTTCGTTGTGACTCCCTGTCATCGCCACTCATATTCGATCCATAATACTACGCCCCGCTTCGCCCATCATGTCTGACGGAGCTCTAAAGCCCGAGAAGGACTTCTCGAAGGAGGTGGACAAGCAGCTCCCCGAAGCTGAGAAGCTGGCTGCTGTATGTTTCACGTAACTCGCCTCGTCGGCCCAACAATACTAACTTTTTACCCAGTCCAACCTTCAGGGTGCAATTGAGAAGCTCATTGCGCTCGAGAAGCAGACCCGACAGGTAAGGCCCAAACACCACAGCTGGACATGACGTCTCTAACCCAGACCAGGCCTCCGATCTTGCGTCGACATCCCGGGTACTCATCACAATTGTTACACTATGCAAAAATGCCGGCGACTGGAGCTTGATGAACGACCAGACCTTGGTTCTGTCCAAGAAGCACAGTCAGCTGAAGCAAGCCATCACCAAGATGGTCCAGACCGTCATGAGCTTCCTTGACGAAACCCCCGACCTGAAGACGAAGCTTTCCGTTATCGAGACCCTACGAACAGTCACGGAGGGCAAGATCTTTGTCGAGGTTGAGCGCGCCCGTATTACCAGGATCCTTTCCGACATCAAGAAGGAGCAGGGAGACCTCAAGGCTGCCACCGAGATTCTGTGCGAGCTGCAAGTCGAGACCTTTGGGTCTATGGACAGGCGGGAGAAGACGGAGTTCATTCTGGCTCAGGTTGCTCTTTGCATCGAGAACGAGGACTGGACACAAGCCGGAATTCTGGGCCGCAAGATCAGCACGCGCTATCTGTCACGGAAGGTCAAGAAGACTGCCGAGCAGCTGGAGAAGGACAAGAAGGAGCGGGAGAAGAAGATTGCCCGTGGCGAGGAGGTGCCCGAGGAGAAGCCGGACGACACAACAGACCTCAAGCTCCGATTCTATGAGCAACAGATCATCCTCGCCAAGCATGACGAGAAGTACCTTGATGTTTGCAAGCATTACCGACAGGTTTTGGACACGGAGGCAGTCGAGGATGACCCCACCAAGTTGCACCCCGTAGGTACACCAGCCGCCGTTTTATCACTTCACACTAACAGTCTTCCAGGTTCTGCAGCGAATCATTTACTTTGTTATCCTAGCTCCCTATGACAACGAACAATCCGACCTCCTCCACCGTATCCACAAAGACACTCGCAACACTGAGGTGGCTGCCGATGCGGAGCTTCTCAGACTCTTCACCGTCCACGAGCTAATGCGATGGCCGGAGATTGCGAAGAAGTTTGGTCCTCAGCTTTGCAGCACGGATGTATTCGATGTTCAACCTGGTCAGTCATCAGATGAGAAGGCACACCAGAGATGGAAGGACCTACGAAAACGGGTCATCGAGCACAACGTTCGCGTCGTCGCCAAGTACTACACCCGTATTCAGATGAAGCGTCTTACCCAACTGCTCGACCTCGACGAGGATGAGACCGAGAAGTACATCAGCGAGCTTGTCACCTCCAAGACTGTCTACGCCAAGATCGATCGACCTGCGCAGGTCGTCAGCTTCGCGAAGCCTCGGGATGCTGATGATATTCTGAACGAGTGGAGTCACAACATGAAGAGCCTACTGGGCCACCTGGAGAGAATTGATCATCTCATTACCAAAGAGGAGATGATGGCTCGTATTCAACCTGCGGGCGGAAAATAAGGTTGTGGGCACGGCGGTTAGATGGCGGTTAGATACACATTCATGACGGTTCTAGGCGGAGTCTGTAATGATACAGGTTAGATAGTCCTCGGGGCGAGGATATGTAACATTTGGCGCTTGAGTGCGCTGGTCTATTCCTGTGTCTATTCCGAATGTCTATAATGTATTGCCAACCAGATCAGCCTGCGGAGGCAGCTCTTCACAGCTCCGCTCTTGGCTCTTCCACGTAAGCGTGCTGCTTGATGAAGCCCGCAAGAGGCATCGCCCAATCCTTGGAGATAGGAACATGGTGTCCGCCGGGATGGATAACCACGAGAGGCCTCTCGCAGCACTCTATAAGGGCCTGGCTCCGGCTCTCCTCGACAACAGTGTCCAGGCTTCCCAGGTAGTGCAGAGTCGGGGTTTTGATCTTGGGGTCGTAGCAGAACTTGAGTTCATCGACAGGCGCAAAGAAGCCGGAATACGAGACAGCAAACTTGACAGGATTCCCGCCGTTAGCCTCCCTCAGGCCTCGCGCCCAGTCACCCTCCGGACCCTCGGGCAGCGGTCGGTCCTCCAGCCCCGCGGCCACCAGAGCCGCCATGGCACCGCCCTGGCTGAAGCCGCAGACGGCATCGATGCCGCCGGCCTCTCGGATAGCGTCGGCAACGGTGGCCATGCCCTCGTTGAAATAGCGGTAGGCGCCCGAGGCCTCGTCCTTCCGCCACCACGCCCAAGTGTCGGGCTCGTAGTCCTCGGCCTGCGGCTCCGCGGGCGGCTGGTAGCCCGGGATGTCGGCGGCCTTGAGCCGGTTGGGCGCCGTGGGGTAGATGGGAACGGGAAGCAGCGCGATGGGCGTCAGGACCTTGGTGAGGAGCTTCTCGAGGGCTCGGGTCTTGGCCCGGAACAGGGGCCCGGATTGTGTGTAGCCTAGGAGCCTGGTTAGTGAGTGGATTTGTGACGATGATATCAGAGCCCAGAGTAGCGACAGAGCACTCCCGATGGAGAGACAGTAGACGTCCTCTTTGGTGACTTACCATGAAGCATGAGAATCTTGACCTCCTTCTTGACTACAACGTTCTTGGGCTTCTGTTGTTTTGCGCCCTTGGGCCCCGCCGCCGTGGTCATGGCGAAGATAAACGGTTTCGTTGTAAAAGCAGGATAAGGTCTAGTTGCGAGTGGTCTAGCAGCGAAAAAGAGGCCGGAAAGCAAACGCATCTACAGAACTATAAAATAATTTGCAATGGCGAAAGACGGGACAGATCTGGCTCGCCGTATGAGTCGTCGTGCCGTGGTGTGAGCGAGTGAGCGATAACGGTGATTTGTCAGGATGAGATTTGTGACATCTTAGGCCCGTATTTCATGATTGGAGAGGGAACGCTTTGAGACCCCCACGTGAAGTCAACATGGGATCTATAAGTGTGCAAGTGCGGAAAACATGACGTCTCTTTGCAAGCACTGATTCTGGAGTAACCTGAAGACTCTGATTTTGCCATTGGGCCGAGCAGAAGCTGCAATTGGAGCTGCTTAATCGGCGAAATGTTGGTGCAATAACTACGGCGCGTCACATGAGCAGTGGGTTCCGCAAGCTCCGATGAAACGGTCTCCAGAGCTGCTGGATAAAAATCGTCCGAGGTCAGAGCAAAAAGCCCACGGCTGAGTGTCCAAGTTCCAGTTTCAATGTGGTTCGATTGTTGTGGTGAATTGGCAACTGTAGCATCGGTCCCAAACGGCAATCCCGACACCGGCGGAAACGTCTCAAGTCGAATCGTTTTGACAGCTGGTCAATTAAGCCCCTTATGCGACTCTATGATACAATTCCATCTCACAGAATTCCTGGCTCGCGCTCGAGCGGATCGATCATGCTTGCTTCGACGAAACCTCCAATTCCTCCTCGTCAGACTTAGTGACCGCCAGACTTAGCGTTGGGGTTGCGGGGGTCGTTCTTCCACTCGGCAGCTACAGTACGCGGTCAGCTCGTGATTCCTCTGGGGAAATGTTTGTCGGAAGGGGCACGTACCGCCCATCATCTTGCCCTGCAGGGAGTTGACGCCGTAGGCGATAACAGCACCTGTGTAATCCAAGTCAATTGCCATCCAAGCTCATCGCCGCATCAATCGGGGGTCGGCGCGTGGGGGAATGCTCGTCGAGGACGCGGTTCTGTCGGGGGAGCGGCGCAATTTCACATACCGGCAGCGAAGAAGGGCCAGTACGGCTTCACTGTAGGGAACTGGTCAGCGTGACACGTCGCTTCGGCAACATGGATGTCGTCGCAATTGGAGTCGGGGAGACGCACGGAAGGGAGCCGGGAACTTCTTGAGGGGTTGGACACCGAGCCACGACATTTTGACGGTATTGGAGGGTATCGCGAGGAAGGAGATCGGTTCGGGTTGATGGAGTTTCGGCAGGGTGCTTTGGGATTGAGAGTCTTCAAAACGAGCCTTTTTCCGACGACAGACCCAGCAAGGCTCCGAGCGGGTTCTGCCGAAGCCGAGCACCGGATATCGATTATGGCCTGAGGCAGCAGTTGAAGCAGCGGGACGGGAGCGAAAGTCAAGCTGCAGGGGTGGCACACCCTGGATGGACCCTCCGGAGAACCGCAGAAACCATTCTGCCGAACCCCGCGTTTTCATGCAGCGCTAAGCATTTACACGTGATGGTTGTCTGGCAGGTGACATCATTGGGGAGCTCAGCAAGCTCGCAGCTTTAAGAAGGGAGGATACGTACTTGTCGCACTCATTCTTGGGTCTTTGATTCTCTCAAATCAGCCTATATTCCACAAACCTTGAGACTCGTCAGAAAAGCATCAAGCCATCCCAAGTGCGGGGTGAAGAATTCCTGGAACGTAACAGAAGCCGTTCCGTCCCTCCAATACTACAGAACCCAGTCGCCACCCCGGCCGCTACCAAGCGCCCTCACACCTCCCTCTTTCAACTCTACAGTACGGATTCAATCACTGGCAAGCTCAAAGCGCCGTGCTTCCTTGACTCTTTCTGTGCCCTGCCACTGTCTGCCAGCTGCCAAGGCTGCCTTTTGCTCTGACGCAACCAGCTGCCCGTTTCGTCTTCTGCCTCTTGTCTCTGCCTCTGCCATCTGCCATCCGCCATCTACCTACCTCTCCCTCTTTTTCTCCCTCTCCAATTGTCGATCTTCCAACCTCGGCACTTTTGGGAGACCACCCTTGTTCACTTCCCCTCTTTGTGTCATCACCTTTTCCGGAGCTCCTACTAGCTCCAACACCTTGCACACTTCACACCTCGCCCGCAAACTTGCCCTCCCTC
>JABSTB010000789.1:0-40345 GCA_013756995.1 Neonectria neomacrospora | reverse complement strand
GGCTTGGCGGCCGCCCACCAGTTTGCCTTAGTCTATCTCCCGCCGCCGGCGAGCGATGGACTAAGGCAAACTGGTGGGCGGCCGCCAAGCCCTGCCCGGAAGTGGAGACGACAGCAGGTAGCCTCGTGATGCCTTTTCTGTGTGTGTGAATGTGTGTGTGGTGGTGGTGGTGGTGGTCCGCCAAAATGTGCCTGCTACTTACAAACCGCTTGTCTGTAAGAATCGGTGAGGGTGAGAAGGGAGAGAGGCGGGGGCTCGGGTGGCGTTCTCTAGTCCTTTGTCGGATTGTCGCCCCTTGCATTGCAAGTTCGAGGCATTTGCTACGCCGCCGGGCTAGGACGACGAAGCTGGTTGCAAGGACGAGCGAGGCTAGGACCAAAGGTATGCTAGGGCTGCTAAAGTGCCTGGCCTCACGATGCAAGCTGAAGAGTCACTACTAGTGACTATCGCAGTCCCGGTATGGAGTCTCAAACTATGGAGTTTGTCCCTGCAGCCCATCTTGCCATCAGACGAAAGAAGCTTGGGGCCCAGGGGGGTTGTCAATCTCACCTGCATCATGCATGAAACTATCCCCATGCCACCAACTGATGCCACCGCTGCATCTCAGCCATGATCCATCGCCCCCCTCCGGGCCTGCAACCACTCAGGCTGTCCATCGCCGGTGCCGTTCCGCACTTTGGTGCTGTTGTGTGAACCCATCCCGCGAACGCCTCACTGTCTACTCCGTCCGTCCTGTCTCTACCGTGTCTCGACGCAATGTCTCTCCCACCTCTCTCTCTCATCACTTGACACTCCCGCCCTCTCCCTCGGTTCTCCAATTGCACTCCAAATCCCCGTCGATCTTCGCCTTTTCCATCCTGCCTCTCCACGTCTCAGTTCAATCTTGACATTCCTCACGACGCGTTAATCACTCGCCCGGGTCGTCACGCTATCCGCGGGGTCAAAACCTAAGTCAGGCACCACTTCGCTAAAGAGGAGAGGTTTATTTTCACCGCCAGATCGTAGTGTGTGCACTTGCGTCCCGCCCAGTCCATAGCCCCAAAAGTCCGTTCCTCGCCCGTCTCCGTTTGCACCCGGGCTTGGCAGCAAGAAGTGAACTCTGGTGAACGGAGATTGAGTGTCTTTCGCCCCTAGCCGGACCCTCTCCGACTCCGAAGGGAACCCTTTACGTACTTACGCAATGATTAGCATCTAAGTGAAGTCCTGTAAGCTTCGAGGATCTCTAAGCCTCAACGCTCACAAATCAAGCTCACAAATCAAACCCCGTAAAAGGATGCGCAGCATTACACTTAGCATGCAGGTAATCATGTACTGCCGGTATCCGTCACCCAACCCGCCATCCCTAGCACACATGCCATCTGTTGGTTCTCGTTGGCCCCAGCTTTGCGGGCGTGGCGTCGTCCGCCGCGCTCCCAAGGAGCCGGACATCCAGCCAGGCCAGCCACTTACTGTACAGAAGGGCCGTGTACTCGTCTTCGTTCTCGAGATAGCTCGTCGTGGATTCATGTCGTGTTGGGTCCTTTGTTCGTCGTCGCCGTCATGCTTGTTGTGGAGCGACGAAATCGAGATTTGCCGGCTCTTGGGAATTGGTGTGGTGGACTTGCTTTTGATTCTGCTTTTTGCTTTTGGCTCTTGCTTCTTCGTATCTGTCAGCTCCTTCGTTTTTCCCAGCTCCCCAAAATCTCATCTTCCATCGCCATCTCCGTCTCCATACCCATCTCTCATCTCATCTGGCAGCCGCAGCAGCGCATGGCTTCTTAGGCCTCGACCTGCGTCACAAAGGAAAAAGCAAAACATCCCAGAGGAGCCCGGGCCAGCCGTCATCTGTCAGCCAGCCCAGAACCCATCCTGCTGGTACAGGTTCGCTGCTTTTTGCTGCTCACTGCGACGCTGTCTCCGGAGCGCTGGCAGGGGGCTGCTTCACTATGAGGAGGCAAATGGCCAATTGGCTCCTCTGATTGATTGCTGAGATTTTGGCTGGGATGACATGCGCCCCTTCCCGATACGACCGAACATCCGGGGGCCGATCGTCGGGATTGTTTACAAATCGATCAATAGCCTTGCATCCATGTAAGCTGCCTCCCACCTAATTACTTGCACTCCAACTCGAGTCCCAGCCCCCAGGAGAGCTGAGTACCTGAGAGAGCCTGAACCCCGAACGAGGCTTTGAAATGGGGGGTCCGGGCCCGCATCTTCAGCCAGTCTCTCTGAATATTTCGGACAGAAGAGAGTTTGCGTGCGACAAGTGAGCGGGTGCTTCTAGCGACGGCCTTTGAACCCAACAGAGGCGCCAACTCAAATCCCGAGTACGCCTTTGTTTTGTTTTGCTTATTCGCCGTGCATCGGCTTGTACCGTTCGTGGGTTTTACGGATACCCTCGTTTCGGATCCCGTATCCCGTATCCCATATCCCGTATCCCGAATTATGGCTGCTCCGCCATGTCTGCGCCCGGGTCGGATGTGGTTGATCTGGATCTCCCAGCTTCATCCAGCAGTCCGAAGTCAGCAATGTTCCAGCTATCCAAACACATTCTCTGTTTTACATTGCGTTCCCGTGGGCCTTGTAACTGCAGCTGCTCATGTCTGAACTGTGCGGTACCGCTGTGTACTTCGTGTTTAGCCCGCAAGTCTCCGCGGAAGCTTTCCACCACCTTCATCATGCAGCACCGTCTCGCTGTACCTGGTACACGAGGAGTGAGACATCGAACTTGACACACCACCATCTTCCCAAGTGATAGTCATGATCCTCGCGCGAAACCCCCTCAAATGACTCCAGCTCCACAGCTCTCTCCTCAGCCGCTGTGTCACCCGCCATCTACAACTGGACAGCCCCTGTAAACCCCCCTCTTCTTTCAACCGATGTCAACTTGCCAAACTCGTCCTAGGCATCTCTGCCCATCAAACAGACCAACGTCGCGGTATGACGCAGGCGTGCCTTTGCCTCGTCGATCCGATCGACAGGAAGGGAGCTTTCATCGCAATTCACCTCAAACACGTCGCATTTCTTCTCGATCATCTCACACAGAATCGAGCACATGTCATTGAGTACCGATCATTCGCAGGTCTCGTCAATGGCATAAGTCATTGACAAGCTCGATTTGCGTCCCCCCTCATTCCTCAGCTACACGGCAAACTCTATCGCATGGCACAGCATCCAATCACCAGCTCAACCCGATGTTATAACCTCGAGCGGGGTGTCCTCGGTCGTTTGTGGCGCCCAAGGCGTAACGGACGAGACTATCCGTACCTTGCGTCCTCCAATCTGCGATCTACTGGCCGCCACAGGCTGCGGGTTTGCTGGGAAGTGGCTCAGTAAAAGTAAAGCTATCTCGCATGGGGTGCAAGGGCTCCCGTTCAATAGCGGCAGGTAGCGCCTCAGCTATCTCCATGATGCTCGGGCTAAGGATGGCCTCGAGACCCAAAAGACAAACACCTTGACACCCACTCCTGCATTGTGTGTACGAAGTAATTACGAAGTCTGAACTAATTAACCAGAGAGCCATCACGAGGTCCCGCCCACCCAGGCTGCAGTAGTCAGTCAATTGCCAAGCCAACCGAATCGATCGATCCCGGGCCTGCTTCAACGTTTCCCCTCACCTCTTATTACCACCCGGCCGAAACTAGGCCCAAGTGTACGAAAAATACAGGATGGAGACACTCCTCCGGAGCAGGACTCCCCAGGCCAAGCGTTGCAGGGGGGGAATTGGTTGGTCAACGTGACTCCCCTGGGTCCTGGTAGCCCATCTGTGACATACCACACGAGTACTCCATAATCGTCACGGCTCCTCCCATCATGCACCTTCTGGCCAGGTCCAGGAGCGCGGATGTGCGGGATGCCGGAACACATGTGAATCACTACTGTACACGCAATATGTGCTGGTGCAGACGCAGACCCAGAGTCTACAATCTACACGTGTCTGTGGCCCATCCGTCTTATCAACTTGAAACACCCTTCGCACCCAGCGCCTAGGTTCAGCTTCCGGGTCCAGAATCGACCCAGCCGCCTAGTCATCGGCCACTTGGGCCATTCCATCCCCGCCATTTCGTCATGGACTTTGCCCAACCTCGAAACCTGCATCGCAGCTATTCGCACAGATGCGCTGTTCCAGCATGCCACCTAAAATCAGGGGCTCTCAGCTCTCAGATTGCCCCGAGTGCCCGGGACAGAAGGAAAAAAAGAAGCATTGGTCCTCCATCACCCTGTCTCATCGCAGATCCTCCCCTTGATGACGTGTGTGGGTTTTGTTTCCTACTGCTACATAACTATTACATCGAATGTCGTGCTGGTTTGCACCCGATTGGGTGCGTTGGCGCTGGGAGACATCGTTGATGTTTCCGTCTCGGTTACTCGGGTGTTTGATGAGCGCTGCATGTACACGTATATCGAGGCCTGCTGCGTACGTGCGCACGGCATGGTTCGCTCACAGCACTCCGTCATTCTCGCCGGGCAGACGTTTCACGCGCTGCTGCTCCCAGTCCTCAAGATCTTTACCAGCCAGTCTCTATATCGCCAGGTTAGTCTCACAGAGTCAATGCATCCGCGCGTGTCCCATTCCCCTCCAAGACACCGCGGAAGGTACGGATAGATGCATGGAGAGAATGCAGCCGGAAAAGATGACGCACGTAGTACTCCTCCTTCATGTCCACCTTCCTAGCAGATCGCCGAACATTCAGCTCCTCCTCCTTGGTCATCTGGCGGACCTTGCGATCATAACGCTCGTACCGAACGGCGGTGGCGGGCGTTAGGACAAAGGAGCCGGCGACGATGACGGTCATGAAGGGCAGGCCAAACAGGAGGAAGGGATGCTTGTTCATGATGCGACGGTACCGCATGCCGAACGAGTTCATCTCGGCTGCGGACCGGAACCGTTTACTCTGGAAGCCCATCCTGGCGGTAGCGGGTCAGAATCAATCGGCTGGTCCGGGTTTGTCGGGTCACTGAGCGTCTCGGCTTGCCGGTCGGTCGATCGGTTCGGTCGGTGGGTTAGGCCCGGTGGTCAGACGAGGCTGTCAATTGAGATTGATGGATAGATGAAGTTGTCGCCAAGACCAAGGCCGAGACGAGCGAAGACTCTGCAAAGTGGAGAAGTTCACGGCGGCGCTGATGGATCGTGCTTTGGGCGACTCCGAACTCTTAGCCGGTGGTCTGATGATCTGTGGCAGTTGCAATTTGCTGACGAAGAGCGAAGCATTGATTCGGGACGAGAAAGCTCTCAGCTCCTCTTGTCTCATCGCTGGCGCCATGGCCTGTGCGGCGAATATGTTTTCCCGGGTCGTCGGTCGTCGGTCACAGTGGAGCCCGTCCCCGTCCTTCGGTGACTCGGTCGCGTGGTTGACCAAACTCCGCTTCTCTCAACACCGCTCAATCAATTGCAGACAAACCTCCATTTCCGTGCTAACAAGTACCCACAACAGGTTCACGGACCCGACGAACACCCTTCTTCTCTAAGCCTCATCGTGCCAGAATGCGAAATTCTAGCAACCCACGGACCAAGCAACTTGGACCCTGAATCCACTTCGTCTCTTCCATGGAAGATTCTGACACGGCACAATGCCATGTACCTCCGCGTACCTCCTGCACAGCCGTTGAAGAAGCTCCATCGTGAAGCTAACGGGCTCATCCTTGAGACGACAGACTCCATTCTCGGGACGACATCACCCATTTAACAGCACCGTGCCCGGCATATCCTGGACTTGATGCCGCCTCGGACCGGAAATACGGGCTGTTGCTCGCGTGACCAGCCTCGTCTTGTCCTCTCTGCCGCCTCCATGTCCATGCTCTTCAAACCCCAAGTCTTGAGAAGACCCAGATGCACGGTGTTGGTTCGGCATTCATTTGCCTCCCCATTCTATTGAAGCCGCCGACTCGTCCCACTATCACAAGTGCAAGAAAAAAGACGAGGAAAATATTTTGCAGCCTAGTTCCCTACCGGTGCTAATGAAGTTGAGATCAACAGCACAAGACCCCGGTGACGTGGGGCGGAGACACACAACCCTATTCCCTGTTGTCATGGAAAATGGAGGGCCAATCGTAGCATGTTCGAATCAAATATTGCGTAAACAAGGACTCATAGGAAAGAGATGACCGACTCTTCACCGAGCTAGTGGATCGACGATGTTGACTTACACGCAAAGGATCACCCAGCATGAAGTTTTCTCGCAGCCTACCCTACGCTTGGGGGCACTTGGCAATTTCTCTTAACCTTGGCATTAAATTTTGCTTGTATACCAATCTTTCACAAATTACACGGCTTCAAGTTAACTTGTTCTCGAATATGGATGCTTTTCGCAATGAACAAGCAAATTGAGCAGCTGTGAGATAGCAAAAGGTTCCAGAAGATTGCGGCAGTCTTCCTCTTTGTCCTCTCTGGCTCCCGTTGGCGCGTCTGTGATATTCAGGTTTAGGGTAATTTGGTGGTCAACGCTCGGCCAATACTACATGGCATGGTGCAAGACAAGACTTGGAGCATCGCCATGGGAATCATAGATCTATACATACTTTTCTATTATCTACGCCTCTTTTCTATGTTCTTTTCATCATTTCCGCTCTCTACTACGTTTCAGGACATCAGATCCAAAGGATGAACGCTTCATGGTGAAATGCTCAGCAGGCCATTATCCAATACACAACAAGATTCGCGAGTATTATAACAAACCTTTTCTAGCCTCGATATTACTATACGATGTTATACTGACCTGATGTCACGAAATTTCTGGTCCAGTCCTGGCATATAGAAGAGACGGGAAGGGCAGTCCTGACTTAGAGAACGAAATCGACCTACGCGGAGGCAAGACATACATGATGGACATAATGGGACTGTTTTCCCTGACACGATCAACGGCCAGCGTGCCAAGAAGGTCATGTCTCCAGCTCACTTTTAAGGAGAGTCGAGGTCTGCCTAAAACCACTCAAGCTCATAGAGTCTGCTCTCGATGTGGCCGCATCGTAGCTAGCATCATTCGTTTGTGGGAGACTGTAGAGACACCAATTCTTTTATGTGCAGTCCAGGACTATATAGTCAATTACACGACGCTGATTCTTAACTATCTCCTTCTGGCAAAGGCCTTGGTATTAATGGGCACCTAGGTTGTCTACTTTAACCCTGAGAAGGTTTGTAGCGATGATAATGGTTGGTGGTCATGTTCAAAAGGGTAGTCTCTCGATGAAAGTGGCGGTCAGATTACTCTCAAGGCATACCATCATCGGACAGCCTGGGCGAGTTTGAAGGCGGCATGGATTGGATCGAACTTCCTGCATATGAACTATGAGACGATCTAACATATGACCTTAAGAATCTGACTGGGAGTTCGATCAACTGCCGAGTGGCTGTGCTGCATACTGCATGATCGTCTATGCTGGTGGTATACTGAGACAATGGAGTCACACAGCTTATGGTACCTGCATTCTATATGCCGCGTAGAAGTGACTGCGTGATTTTGGTAGATTTCCCAGATCCTGGGTCGGGTCGCGCCAAGAGCTGCAACCAGTTAATCCTCCGAGAATGCTACATGAACACAGCATTATGTGACGCCAATTAAGTTGCCGGGTAGTTCAGAGATCCGAAAGGAGTTGGTTGCACGCCCACATCCCGACATTTGCTGCGAGATGAATCCAAAAGTGGGTAGCACATGTACGTGCCGTGCTATTGATATAGAGTGTTGTATAAGGACATGGGTTTTCGATAAACGTCAGCCCATCCCCGAACGGGATAGCATCCCTGGAATTCCCTTCAACTCCTTCCGACACTATACGAGGACCCGCACTAATACATGATTAAAATGCCGGGTTGATGCCATTGTACCCAGGGTTCTCGAGGTGTGCCCGAAGGAGAATACCCGGCCAGCTCGCACTTGGGTGCTTCTCCGAACTCGGCCAGGTCAAGCTATCGACGTGCTCTGGAATCTTGGCCGCCTGCTTCACAACCGCGTCACCCAGAGCCTTCTCCACATCCAGCCGGGGGAGAAGCTTCTCAATCTGGGCTGCGTAATCTGCCGCCCCGAGCTGGCTGCAGTATGCCGGCGAGAAGTCGCTCTTGACGGCAAGGCGGATTATCCGCGAGAGCGAGCTGATGCGCTCTGCAATGCCGGCGCTCGAGTGCACTGCGATGGCGGTCCAGACCTCGTGGCTATCGCCCTCAGGCGTTCCATACGCAAGGAGATGAGCTTTGGCGGCGTCGGCTCCCTCGACCTCGAATCGTTGCTTGCCGTTGTAGAGGTCGCTGGCTCCGATGTCATGACACACTGCAGCGACGAAGAGAAGGGGCAATCGAGAGTCTTCTTTCCACTCGCTGCTCTCCTTGTCGGCTACCCACTTAGCAAGTAGAAAGACGCGTACGCTGTGGTTGAAGATGGGTTCGGAGAGGGCATCGCGGGCTAACGCCAAGGCCTTCGAAGAGACCTCACCCTCTGGGATGAGGTTGAGGACATCTCGTGGCAATGGAGGGAAGTTTTTCTGTTCTGGCATAGTTATATGATATGTAGCGGTACTTTATCACAAATCTAATAGTTTGCGTGAGGTATCGAGTGGTTGATGTAGTTGTGAGTTTGTTGTCGCGAACAGCCTCAATGCAGAAGAGGGGTGGATGTCGTAGTAAGGGCGCATTACCAATCATCTCACCCCACCACATACCAATTCTTTGCAACAGGTCAGACTTCTCATTATCATGCAAGCCGTTCAATGATTAAGATTGCGAAGTTGAAGTGATCGCGTAGTAGCCGGGTTATATTAGTGAAATTACTATCGTCTCGTCGTCTTATATTCTGCCAAATACTCAAGGCTCCTCTTAGATGGACGTCGTCCCCGTAATCCTCTTGAACTCCTCCTCCACATGCCCCCAAACCCTGTCCACCATTCCTTCAGCCCGATACTTTTCGAGAAGATTCACGACAGTTTCCGACGCACTCTCTCCATCCCAATCGAGACTGTACACACCGCTTCCCCTCTTCCCATCTGCGCCCAGCGCAACCGTCTCAGATGCTACTCCCTGAAGACCCTCCACGGTTTCCTTGGGAGGATACCGTCCGCTTAGACACAGCCAGGCGTGTCTCTCCCCGCATTCGTTCGTAGCGACACTCTTCCCTCGAATCGACGTGGACAGCTTGGATACGAGCCTGATGACCTGCAGGATCATCCCGTCCCCGGGCCGGATGAGATTTGTGTTCACCGAGCCGGGGAAATTGTGGATGAAGGACACATCAGGAGCTTTGCGAGCTAGGGCATCAAGGGAGAGTGTGAGAGCAGTGCAGAGATGTCCTCGGGCGCTCAACAGGGGGACCTTGCGCCCGGCAATGTCGTCGGCGAAGATTGGACCCTCTTTGGTGGCGGCCATGACGGTGACGACGCGGCGGACGGAAGATGCTTGCTGTAGAAGCGGCAAGAGGTTGGCAGTAAGACGTTGACGAGAGTAGAACGCCAGACTGGTAATCAAGGGCAAACCCTCGGCAGTATCTACACAAGAGGAGATACGTCAGTAACGGGAATCGAAAAAGTAGTATGACAGTAACCTACCAACACCAAGCCTCAGCGTCCCCTGGCTCATGAACAAGACATTGACAGCCTTTTCCTTGCTCTTTATATCTCTACACACGTCGTCCACATTCTTCAACAGGCTCATGTCCTTCTTGACGAACTGGTACGTTCCCTCGGGGTTCAAGTCTTTCAGTTCCCGCTGCAACCGATCACCGGCCTCTTGAGAACGGCCGATGAAGTAGATCTTTGGCTGAAGAGTATGCTGTGTGAAGGACTTGAGAGCCATCTCGCCAATCCCCGCCGTGGCACCTGCGAAGACGGCGACGAGGCCGCTTGGTAGGGCTGAAGGGGCGAGGAGGTTGGACTCTAGGACTTTGGAAATGGCCACCATTTTGGAAAAGAGCCGAGACAACACAAGATGAGACTTGATAAGGGTAATGATATGATAGTAGATTTGATCCAGAGAGATTTATTCGAATAGATTGCCTGAGTTGAGCATCTACTTTCGCTCGAGGCCAGCCTTCTTTATAGACCTTTCTCAGCAGTCAAACTCCCAAGCCACGCCGACTCATCGTACCCACAGACAAGCCGAGTTTCCGACTTCATGGAAATTACTTCCCTAGTAAAGGCGGGTTTCGGGCTCACAATCATCGTCGACGTAGTGTAAACCACGGAGCGAAGGTGAGGCGGTTCAATGATGTGCCGTGGAATACGAAAGTGAGTTAGCGTCGGGCCTTAGCGGCGGGCCGTCTCTATGGAGAGTCGGAGGATGCGAATGCGAGGCTCCGACTTTTGACGTTTGGTGCACCTCTTTACATGTCACCAAGCAGTGGTGCAATGCCGCTGCGCCGCCAAACTAACTGCTGGAGTGTAGCGGCTTTCAAAAAGCAGAGTCTATGACGCGGAGGATGGGTTCACGTGGCACATCTGGCGGAATATTCATCCCAAAGCGGAAGCCTTATATTGAACAGTTCACACTTTGTATAGTAGGTAGTCATGCAAGAAAATCCCCCTGTCGCTGTCTCAGTCCATGCAGCCCACTGCTCGCATCACCATCTGTCTGTCCTCCGTGCGCCTCAATCCATGTATTGAAGTCGAAAAGAATAACGCCGTTCCGTCCAACCCCGACAATGTCACGCCAAGTCCTCGCTGTAGAGGGTTCTCGAGCCATGCTATCGTCTGGTTGCCATTGGTACAAGAGAAGCCGAAATATAATACGTACAAAAGAAAGCGATAGCCCCGTAGTCGGATATGTCCATGTTGGTGTCGTCTCGTCTCGTCGTTGTCCAGGCCCGATGTGCCGCATGCTGCATTATGAATACCGCTCATGACAAAGTTACAAATCCCCAGGATAAGATGTCGTATCCCCGATCCCTCTAGCTAACATTGCAGGAAACCTCTCTTACAGTCTGATCCACACAACTGATAATCATTGCTCTGCGCGAGGTGGCTGGGCCTGCCACCCATTAAGATATGCCATCAACCCCATGCCGAAGAGAACGACTCCGAGCATGGATGCGTAAGGCAAGGCTGCCTGCAAGTGCTGTTCTTGCCCGAGGGCCCCCTTCTGGGAGGTCGAGGGCGTGATAGTGTTGGCTCGAGAGAGAGTCGGCACATCGCTTGTCTCGTCGGTGGAGCCGGAACCATCAGACTGGGACTTCCCAACGGTGTCCTTGAGGACCACTGAAGTGGCCGCGGCTTGCTTGCTGGCCTCAGCAGCCACTGCTTCAGCATGACGCTGCCTTGATCGCGATCGGGCCCTCTGGGTTTCCTCCCGGGCGGCTTCTTCGGCTCGAAGCTGGACAACCATCTCTGCCAGTGTCTTCCGGTCGGCGTCGCGTTCGGATTCGGCCACCTCACATCGCTGCTTCCACTCGTCCATCTGGTCTTTCATGCCCTGCATCTGGCTGTCCATAATATCGATGCGAGCTTGGAGAGCGGTAGCAGTTTCTTGAGCCGAATCAACAGCTGGGGTGACTTCCTCGACGGGTTCCTCCTCCTGGGCCTCTGTAACTTCCTCCTGCTCCTCGGCTGGCTCCAGTGTGCCGTTGGTGCCATCAGACTCTGCGGAGCCATTAATGTGAGTGTTTGCGGACTCCTCCAGACGCTTAGCCAGTTCTTCGGCCTCCTCCCGGGCGAGTCGCTCTTTCTGGAGCAAAACTTCAAGCTCACGCATACGAACAGTCTGTGTGTCCATATCACGCTTTGCGTTGTTCAGAGCCTCAGTGAGTTGAATGATCTGACTGAGGTTATCTTGTCGAACCGGGGAACCGTTCGGGGGGCCTGACTTCGGCCGCTCTGTCGGACCTCGCTTCAATGAAGGCACGTCGGGCTTCTCTGGAAGAGGTTGCTGTGGAGGGGGCGCGGGGGGGTCAGAGAAGCGCGCCTTGGTGTTGGGTGGGAATGGAATGCCATTTCCATTGGTTATGTGTTGTGGCTTGGGCGGCTGAGGAGCTTCGGGTTTCTCGAGGTCCTTTATGTCGTCCTTGGACAAGAGCGTGCTCACGAATTGGTTCGTCCGTCCCAAGTCTTGAGCTTGCAAACGAGCGCTTCGCATTTCATTCTGTACGAGAAGTTAGCGGAAATAGGAATGGTTAGAGGTTGGGGAAACATACGGCAAGCCGTTTAAGAATTTGATCGGTAGCAATAGGCGTGAGGAAGAAGGGTCTTTGCTGAGGCATTCCGTTCGCTTGCATGCCCATAACACCTCCATTAGGCATCATGCGACCATTGTTAACCATAGAAGTATTGCTGCCGGTCCGTCCTCGCATCGGCATTGCGCCTGAGGGCATCATCATAGCGCCGTTGGCTGGGTCGAGGTCGCCAAAGTTCATGTCGAGAACGTTGTTCGAGGAGCTCAAGAAACCCGCATGTTCGACCTTGGCAGCCACCTTGTGATGAACTACAGTCTTCTGATCTTCACTAACGATGTCGATGCCGAGTTCGAGGTGGTCTGCGGTCTGCAGCTCGTGTGGTTCTGATTCACGATTCTCTTGTGAGAGACGCGTACCATTGACAAATGTGCCGTTGGACGACTTGACATCGCGAATGTAGATCTTCCCATTGCGCTCAGCATATATCTCAGCGTGTTGCCTTGACAGCACTTTACTGTCAAAGAAACCGTTGGTGGGCGTCGGGATGGTCTTTTGATTTGTTTGTCGGCCGATTCGCAGGCTGTCGGGAGCAAATGGAACAGCAATAGTTTTTCGTTCGAAAGTTCCGTTGAGTGAGAGGAGGTATAGCACTGGTTGTCCGGGGGGGAACTGCTCGGTCGATATTGGGCGCATCATGCCCTGGGGCGTCATCTGGACTTGGCTCGAGCCAGACTGCACTGGCCCGTGAGATGCCATCATGCCGGTAGTGCGACTAGCAGGAACTCTAGAAATGTCCTGCGGGAAGTCACCCTTCGCGGCTGGCCAAGCACTCTTGGGCTGAGGTCGCTTTCGAGGTGCCCCGTTAGCTGACCATTGGCTCAAATCAGTCGTCGAGGACATGGGAGTGCCATTGGGTTGAGAGCCGTTGGAAGCAACTGTGGTGGTGGACGAGTTGGACGAGGCCGAGGAGACGGATGACGACGAGTTGGTCCGCGACAAGGCTTTGCGTGGCGCGAACATGCCAATGCCACCTCGGGCGTCGTCTTGGTTCATTTGGTGGTTTCCGTTAATCGTACCCCATGCTTGTCGTGAACTCTGCGGGAAGGTCTGCGGGTTTGCTACAGCCGTCATGAGGAAGGCTCAACGACAGACGTGGTCGATGGATGGATAGGTGAAAATGATGATGGCGTGGATCTGGCTTTGGACGCGTGAGGCTCTCGCCGAGATCGTTGTCGCCACTCCACCACCGGTTTGGAAAATAAGGGCCTCCGCGGTGATGGCTCGATGTCGAAGAAGAAAGTCTCGATCTGGTGCAACGTACTCCGCTGGAAATGAGTCTGATCGCGTGGCTCGCTATTCTATGATGAAGAAAAAAAGGTTAGTTTGAGGCTGGCGGGAAGTTGGCTAAGGGGCGGTATCATTTGGGAATGGTACGCAAGGCCCAGGAAGGTCGAGCGACGTCGAAAAAACAGCTGGCAGCGGTCATGTCGGACCAGAACTTACCAAGAAAGGGGGTTTCGCGATGCCTGGGCGGTTTCGCGTCGCAGTGATGGATGGGCGGGAGCCGTGAGTGAGCTGATGGGAGGTTCTGGTGATTCTGTCCCCCCCCGTCTCGCTAAGCGCCGCTTGGCGTGTTGAAATTGGGGGCCAGATACAGTGGAGCACACGCCCATTGACTCTGGCATGTGCCCTCAAAGCACCCAGCACTACACAATGAAGCGATGGCCAGACTGAAAACTGCCTGGTAGCTCTTGAGAGCTCGAACAATGTACAATCAAATGCCTCTCTTCTTGGGATAGCCGCGCTGTGGAGCCGGGTGTTGACCCACGAAAAGGAGCCACGTGATGTTTTTGCACAGTGATTACTGACTCGCGGCTGACGCCGGGCACTGTACGCCGTGGTCCGTGCTCCCGGAAGAACAGTTGTGCCGAATTTCATTTTTCGCTGCCAGCCGGAGCCAATGAGATCGTGGAACGTGAACGAGCGGGTTTTGTCGAGTCCAGAAAGACATTGGCGTGGTGAGAGCTTCAAACTAGAAAGCAGCTCGACGACGACAACCACGACAACCACCAAGACTACCTCGCCCCCCCCTCGCCGACCGAACCGAATTCCACAGAGGGAGCCCCTGGAACCAAACTCTAAACTCGACACTCCCCCTCCTCCTCACAATGCCGCCCGTTGCGCCAATGAATGCCGGCCAGCATGGTCCCTCGAACGCGGATAAGCGTATGTTGAGAACCTCGGTTGCTCGAGAAGAATAGAGGATAGGAGCCTGGCTAACGCTGTAGGCTTGCAGTCAAGATGGGCGCCATGATGGGTGGAAGTACGATACTCAACAATAACCTCGGAGTCTCGACCTATGTTCTGACATGCTTGCAGCCGTGGGCGTGATCATGGGCTTTGTTTTCGGTAGCGTCTCCTGCATGGCAATATTCACGGGAAGGCTGGGATACCCAAAGCTGTCACCGTGCCCGGTGGAAAATCTTTGGCCCCTGCCCCCGAGCGGGTGAGATGGATTACTGACCCCCCAGTAGGAACTGTCAACATTTTCCGCTACGGAGCCGGACCGAACGGCATCATGAGGACGTTGGGCCAGTATATGCTAGGCTCAGGCGCCACCTTTGGGTATGCGCATTCGCTTGTTATCTCGTCATATGTGCGTAGTTACTGACTAGGGCTCTGCAGCTTCTTTATGTCTATCGGTAGTGTCATCCGATCCGACGCCGACCCTAGAATGCACGAGCTGTATATGCGAGCGCAGCGACGGCCCATAATGATGAGGGCAAACCCCGCTTGGAGGAGAACATGAGGAACGGCAACGGCAGCGGCAGCAGCAACGGCAGCGGCAGCAGCAACGGCAGTAGCGGAAGCAACGAGGGGGCATCTGCAGCTAAGGCGAGACCGATGCCCAGTTGACACCG
Organism: Neonectria neomacrospora; assembly: GCA_013756995.1. Classification (NCBI taxonomy): domain Eukaryota; kingdom Fungi; phylum Ascomycota; class Sordariomycetes; order Hypocreales; family Nectriaceae; genus Neonectria; species Neonectria neomacrospora. The sequence goes on along the minus strand of JABSTB010000789.1, from coordinate 25,362 downwards.
ATATTTCGCCGTTGTTCAGTCGCCGTCAGCGGCCGCAATCTGTAATATATCAACCCAAAGTTCTACCGACTAGGACCAAGAAACAAGAAACAAGGACCAATCTGACTGTGCTCGCTGGACGGAGTGAAAGGTCCAAACAACGTACCTACATGCAGTACTTTTCTTAGCCCGTTGAGCTATGCCGATGCGTGCAGCCTCGCCGGGACAGATGGGCACCCACAACCCGAAGTTGTGGCTGACTGAAGCCTTGGTGTGGAAGCGGATTACTAGCAGGATGCTGGTAGGCAGGCAACGGCAGCAAGCTGGCAGGGCTTCTACCAGGCCAACTGGCTGGAAGAACTTCACAATCCAGTTGTGGCGCTGATCCCGAGGGTGTTAGTCCTGCAGGTCAACAAATCCTTGAACGACATGCACGCTGATGCTGCTGCGACCCCCCCGTGACCTAGCTTCCTTTACGAAGGCATGGCATCACCGTTGATACGAGGTCGGGGAAGCCTTGCTGGAGCTAAGAGAGCTGCAGGCCGGCCCTACAGGCCGCAGTTGAGAAGAGCTGTTGGTCAGATAAGGTTTTTATGGTCTCAGCCATCTTGTCTTTTATGTTATGAATGGAGTCTCTGGAGGACACTGCACTGCCGGGTGCATCTATCATCTGCAATCATCTGCGGGACAAATGGCTCATTTATTGTCATGCCGCGATTGGCCCTGGTCCCCAGAGATACTAGGCCCCACACATTCTGTGGCCAGTTGAGGCCCGACGCGATGTTCCACAACACCACGCACGCTGGCTGGAGTCGCACAAGTCGCCAATTCTTGATCCTTTGATCCTGGCATACTGTCATGTCATGCCGGTCGGCCGTTGACCGTTGACGACCGGCCGTTGGCTTGTTGGCCGTTTACCGCTTTGCTGACGACTGCGAGCCCTGGGCAGCGAGAGGCAAGCCCTGCGCCATGTCACGTCCACGCCCTGTTTGTGTTCTGCTCTGCCATGCTTTGGGGCTGACATGCTGACACTTGCCATGCGACAGAGTGCATCGGTTACATGTTATGGGACACCCACACCACTCCAGAATCGTGCCACGCCCAACGGCAATTGAATTCATAGCGGCCAAGATGCCCAAGACGGTACACACCGTTCCTCGCCGGCATCTAGACGATAGGTGGCTGCAGGTGGGAGTCTTCTTGAAAGACGTTGGATTGTTGAAGCCTGCTGCGAGCTGCTGAAGGGTTGTTGGATGCTGCTATGCCTCCAGGATCACTGCTACTCTGTGAGTGGCTACCCGGTACCACTGATCGGGGCCGCTCTTCGATACCAAGCCAGGGACCCTGGCCCTTGCATACTCCCCATCCACACCAATCACATTCGACAGCTCGAGCCCCAGACTCCAGATCGACCGTCAGTTGCGGTGCCGGTCGGGTCCGGACAGGGCCAAGACGGCCTGCTGTGGGGCGTCAGTTCGATTGCCTCAGACGGTATACCTGAATCCTACATGATCCCCGATTCTAGCGCTACCTATGTTTTGTAGCTCGTACACAACCCTCCGAGATGCGTGATGACCTGGCGCTAGGCAAAGGCCTGCGGGCCCAGGCGCTCAGCCAAGAGCGGGTTGCGACCAACACGGTTCGTGTTCGTTGTGGACTTACTAAGTGAAACCTCCTATTGGGTCCACTTTGCTTTTTTTTTTACTTAGAGACAGGACTGAGAAACGGCTCGTGCGATGCTGCAGTTATCCCGAGTCCGAGCGCCTCGGAGACTACGGGGCACATCTCTCGAGCCACCGTCAAACACGGACCGTTCCTCACCGTCTTCGGGGATTCTTTGGACACCCGAGGGGCCCGAGAAGCCCGAGGCGCAACCGCACTGCAGTTCTCACTGCAGTTCTCCCCGAAGGGCCTTGTGCATTCTGTGACTACTCTCAACCTGATCCTCCTCGATACCCTGACCCTGATTGCCGATCCTACATACTTCTATTTCCGCCCGCCTCTGAGGCTGAAGCCACCACACCTTTTCAACATGACCTACCGCGGAATGGGTCGATGAGATAGAATCAGGCTGCCTGATAGGCGGCGCCGTACATTTAGCATCTTTACGAGTAGCCCATTGCTATCTTTTGGTGTGCTGAGTCTGCTGACTGTCATCTTGTCTTGCAGCTCTACCTGAGCTATGCTTCACGCCCCACCTTCAGCCCGTTCCGCACAACAACTCCTCACTTCTCTACCGGTCTGCTCCATATTCAGAGATGGCCTCGGGGGGCTCGAGCGAGTACCGTCATAGCTGGGCTTGAGATGTGTTGTGGGGGGCAAGTGAGATTCGGGCACGGCTGTTCGGCAAATGCGTTGTGCCTGGGCGCGGAACGCCAGCCTCTTTGCCTTGTCTTGGTCTTGACGACCAACAGCTGCCCCTTTATTGCGTATATATACCGTGGGAGTCCGCCGTGAATATGAAGAACTCCAACCCAGAACCCTCAGTCCACGCTCTTTGAGATTCGTCAATCATTCCATTCCATCACTCGTTTGATAATGGGCAACACCGCCAGCACTCAGGGGGTAGCCCCCCATCAGTTGGCAGCTCGGGCAAGTCATTACTCCAATACTTCTCTCGGGGGCGGCTTGAGCCAGGCCAAAACCAACGGGTATGTTTTCTGTTCGCCCCTTGTCAGCTATCTTATGTAGAAGACGACTGTTGATCCCTTTATAGAGACTCTGTCCTGGGAACGTTTGAAGCCCCTACACTCCCATACTTCCTCACCAACAACCCTACCCCCAATGGGTTTCCTTGGAGCAAATACAATGCCCATACCAACTACTACAGGGACTACCCCAACACGGGTGTCATAAGGAGGTATGACTTCACCATCAAGCGGGGTCCCATTGCCCCTGATGGCTACCAAGTGAACGGCATCCTCATCAACGGAGGCTTCCCTGGCCCTACCATTGAGGCCAACTGGGGAGACACCATCCAAGTCACTGTCCACAACGAGATTGATGACGAGGGTGTCTCCCTTCATTGGCACGGTTTCCTTCAGAAGGGCACGCCCTGGGAGGATGGTGTCCCGGGCATCACCCAATGCCCCATTGCCCCTGGCAAGAGCTTTACCTATCAGTTCGCCGCTGAGATGTATGGCACTGGCTGGTATCACTCTCACTACTCTGCTCAATACGCTGCTGGTCTTCTCGGTCCTATGGTCATCCACGGTCCTCGTGAAAAGCGAGACTACGACGTCGACGTGGGACCCATCATACTCGGTGACTGGTATCACAGAGAGTACTTTGACCTTCTCGAAGATGTCATGAAGCCTGGTGTCGGCTTCGTTGTCTCTGACAACAACCTCATCAACGGAAAGAACAACTTCAACTGCTCCACTGTGACCGATGGTGATAAGACACCCTGCAACAGCGCAGCGGGCCTCTCCAAGTTCAGGTTCAAGCGGGGTAAGACGCATCGCCTGCGTCTCATCAACGGCGGTGCCGAGGCCCTGCAGCGGTTCTCCCTCGACGGCCACACCATGACTGTCATCGCCAACGACTTCGTCCAGGTCCAGCCTTACGACACCAAGGTCGTCACTCTGGGCATCGGCCAGCGCACCGACGTCCTAGTCAAGGCGAACGGCAAGCTCGACTCTTACTGGATGCGTGCCAACATCTCCATCCCCTGCAGTCTGGCCAAAAACCCCAACGCCCTGGCCGCCGTCTACTACGACCGCGCCAACGAGAACAAAGAACCCAAGTCTACGCCCTGGGACGTCCCCGACCCGGGCACCTGCGTCAACGACGACCTGGCCCTGACGAAGCCGTTGATGAAACTGCCCCTGCCCGCCGCTGACCTTACATATGACTTCGAGGTCAAGCTGTTTACCAACGACAGCGGCGTCACGCTGTTCTCATTCGACGGCGAGGACTTCCGTGGCAACTACAACAGCCCGACTTTCTTGCTCGCTAAGTTGGGAGAGGATGACTTCGAGGACGAGTGGAATGTGCGAAATACGGGCAAGGCCAAGAGTGTGCGAGTCAATGTCATCAACAACACCCCTCTCGCGTGAGTTGGTTCATTTCCCAACAAGATGAAGAACCCCAGTGACTAACTAGCAACGCAGTCATCCCATGCATCTCCACGGCTTCAACATGTATCTCCTGCACGAGGGCGATGGAGAGTGGGATGGCACTATCATTAACAGGAACAACCCCCATCGACGAGACGTCATCCAGGTCCGTGCCAACGGCCATGTTGTAATACAGTTTGACGCCGCCGACAATCCAGGTACGTTGCACCCCCTGTCTCCACCCCACCACCTAGCTCTCATGACTCACACGTTTTCTTCTTAGGTGTCTGGCCCTTCCACTGCCATATCGCCTGGCATGTGTCCGCCGGCTTCTTGGTCCAGTTCCTCACGAACCCAGAAAAGGTCAAGAAGTACAGGGTCCCCAACACCGTCGCAGAGACTTGCCGCGAATGGGGCAAGTGGACTCTGACCAACATTCCGGCCCAGATCGACAGCGGGTTGTAGGGACCACGCAGTCGGTAACTTGCGCTTCATATTATTTTTCTTCGTCTTCTAGTCTAAGTTTCGTGCTACGGTCAAAGGGGGTTCGTTTCCGAGAGTGAAACGATCACCAGAGGGCCCAGCGTCTATTAATGACCGTACACACGAAGGATTATTTTTGGATAAGGCCGGACGCCATTTTATTTCATATTTCTGGATATAAGGGTTTAATGAACTACGTAAAATTCCCGATACTCGCTGGTCATAACCTCATGTCTGTGCTGAGCTGAGCTGAGAGTCGAATAAAGCTCTCGTGACTATTGTTGACGTAACCATGTCGACTCCCACACATCTCATAGCGTCGTTTGCGTGCATGTGATAACAGCCCAGTCAACCCCCGTCTAGCTGGCGCCCTATCGTATATCTAATGCATGGAGCGGCATACATGTAAGACGGTCTATTTACAGCCAATGCAACAGCATGTAACCCCCCAACAAATCCTGGTAAAACTCATCATCCAATAGTGCCGATAATGGTTCCTGCCCTAGTCATTCGCTTCTTTCGATGTTTGATTGGCGCCACGCGTCTCTCCTGCCGCTTTGCCGCTCTCGTCAGGCTTGGGCTCCTCTTCTTTCTCGGTGCCTGCCTCGTTTGAGTTTGTAGGTGCCGGCGGTGAGATTGTTATCTCGGGTTGGCTCTTGACCCGATCGGGGTCGTTAGGCCCGGTGCGTATGTCGTCAAGGACCAGATCGTATTGGTGCCGCACTCCTTGATATCGTTCGTCTAGTGTGGCGTCATCCACTTCGGAGACTTTGATACCCTTGTCGTCCTCCGGGGTGGTTGCTGCCTGGGAACTATGCCCCTCATCTGTCGCAGCGTCATTGGAGCTGCTCTCGTCTTTGATAACCATGACAGCCTCGACCTCGGCAGCCAGCTTCTCCACCTCATCTTCAAGCCTCTCCTGGGTTTCTTTCTGGTCGCTCAGTTGTCGTTCTGCCTCTTTCTCGCCAACAATATCTCTCCAAAGCTCCTCTAGCTCGTGCCGCCATCCAAGCTCATCAGCGAGTTTTCTGATGCCGGCATCACACGAGCCCAGCTCGATGACGTCGTCGGCTCTTCGACCTAACTGTCCCACTTGCTCCATGTTGAAAAGAACTCGCGGCTTCCCCGGCATTGCCATCTCCGGGAGACCTGCGAAGGGGTAAACCGTCAAGCTCGTCCCGATAATCAACACCAGGTCCGCCATGGTCGCCTGATAGGTGTTGTTATTAAAGGCCTTGGGGAGAGACTCTCCAAAGAAGACGATGTCCGGCTTGACAAGCCCGCCGCAGTCCTTCTCGCCGCAGTGAGGGACCTCTCCCTTGAAAATATGCTCCCTTATCTTGTCGTCCGGGAACTCGGTTTTGCAATCGATGCAACGCTGAGACGCGAAACTACCGTGCGCCTCGATAATCTTTTCCGATGGAACTCCGGCTGCGCGCTCAAGGCAATCGATGTTCTGGGTGAACAACATCTGGAGAAGGCCCTTGCGGGCGATGAGCGCGATGAAGGCATGGGAGACGGTGGGATGGAACGTTCCGGGGTAGAGTTCTTTGGCGAGGACGTAAAATGGTTCGGGGTGCTGGCGAAAGTAGCCAATATCGAAGACAGCTTCGGCGTAGGGCAGGTTCAGGCGCGCAAGGTTATTGTAGAGACCCGTCTTCTCCGATCGAAAGTCCGGGACTAGACGCCACGATTAGCGACGCACTGGCCGGAAGGTCAGGCCCACTTACTTCCAGCGGCGGTAGAGATTCCCGCGCCAGTCAAGACGACAATCCTTTTCACGGCGCCGCTCTTGATATACTCAGCGACAGCGGAGAGACTCCGGTCGGCGAGCGTCTTGGGCGGGCCATTGTCGAGGGAAGATTCCTCCTGTCCCATTCTGCGAGCAAGCCAACGCGGGACGCGGGGTCCTGGCTTATTTCGGTTGCGGCGTCTTCGACCTATTTTGGCGGCGTGAGCACGGAAGGCGAAGCGGGTGGAATCAGGCGGTTCCGAGGCGATGGCGCATAGAGATAGAAAGATGTAAAAGATGCGGAACGGGAGGACTCTCCAAGGTGGGGTAGCATCTGGTGTTGTTGGTTATGGTGGAGTTACATCATCTTTTTCTCACGGGCGCTTACCTATCGATAAAGGATGCGGGTGCCTACCTAGGTCCACTACGCGCTGCCTGCGAACACTGCGCCTCAGGGCCACTGCGCAACTGCCTAGGTTGGCACAAGGCGTTCATCCAGGGCTCATTCGGGCAATGAATGAGGCGGGGCTGAGATGGGGCTGGGAAGAACTTTTGGGACGTGGCGAGTGTGCAATTAGTTTGTTGATTCCGAGATTTGCAAGCATCTGGATTCGAAGTAGCAACAATGAAATAATAAGTCCCATATAATTGTATCGCTTCTAGTCAAGGAAGATAAGCCTTGATACCTAGGCGGTGTCTATAAGCGATCGTGGGAAGTGAGTTGAGCCAAAACGGCCCCTCAAAATCAAGAGCCCATACCAAACCGGTCCTGTACGTCAACGCCTAGCAATGCCAATTCCTACGCCCATTCCTTTATACGCCTCAGCCGTGTCGTTCTCGCGCCGCGGCAAACTGCTCCTCCTGCAACCGGGCGAGCTCCTCCATCGACATGCCGCTGTTAGCGAACTTATCGGCCTTCTTCTCCCGACCCTAGACTGGAGTTAGCACACGCTGACTTAGGTAGATGGGAGAAACGAGAGAGAACTACCTTTTGGGTTTCCTTGTGCTCTTGGGCAGCTTCAACGACAGCGGGGACGTAGTCGGTGAAGCCTAGTTGCTCGAGAGCTTTGGTGATGTGATCGCATGCGATGGTCTTTTTGGCCTCCTTCTCGGAAATCTCGTTTGCCTCGGAGGAGATGAGGGTGATAAACTCAACGCAACACTCGATCAAGAGGTCACGAGCCTCCTTGGCGAACGCGACGCCAGCCTGAGGTGGCAGAATTTCCGTCACGATTTTTTGGACAGTAGCTATCGGACATGTCAGCGGATTGTGATGTCATTGTGAGGGGTGCGAAAGCATGCATACCTTTGGGAAGCGACAGGTCATCGTTGCCTATGAAGATGAGAGTCAGCGACAGGTCCGAATTTGAAGTGAGAGCAGCGGCGGACCGATGCCGGCATCAAATTTTGCCCAGTAACGATCTTGAGCTGGCATTCTCATGGCAGAGAATATGCTGAAGTAGCGAGCCGAACAGGATAAACGAATCGCTTGAGAGACGCGAGCCAGATGAAAAGGTAGGTGCGCAGTGCGAGTTGATGAGACGAGGGCTCAACGGCAGAAGCCATTTTATATGAATCCCAATATGTCCATCGCGACTTTGCAGTCATTCACAAACGCTCGTTTGGAAGCCGCGACTATAAGCATTGACGCAGAGCATAGCAACCAAGTTGCGGCTGCGTAACGATGCTTCATGAATAGATACACAGTCATGCAATGCGAACAACTCTGGCAAAACCAAATGCTGAAAGAAACAAGAGAGGACTCACCTGCAAACTCGTGGTCCGACATGTCTGCAGTCAGTGAATCGCGATGCGGTGCGGTGATGCGTCTAAGTTGCACGGATGGTGGTATTGGTTGAAAGGCGGAATCCCGGAGATGACTAGTAGGAGGCACGTTGTGTGGCGGTGGTTACGTGCAGGGGGGTGAGGCGGCGCGAGTTTGGCAAACAGGGCAAGGCCGAAAGAAAAGGCACGAGTTGGATGAAGGAGAGAGAAGGAGCGCAGTGAATCAGGGCCGGCGGTAGCTTCTGCGATATTTGTCTGCCTGCCTAGGAGCCGGAGGTAGATGCAGCCTTGAAGTTGGTCCCGTTGTTCACCGAAAGCGCGGTTCGCAAGGTTCGCAAGTTCGCAAGGTTGGCAATACGTGCAGCAGTGCCAGCGTCGTAACAAGTGCGATCAGAGATGGATGGTTGCTGATGGGCGATGAGTGGTGGGGCAAGCCTCTTTTGTATCCGGGCCCTCATCACTCTGCCGAGTCCAGCGTGCCAAAAAGGGCACCAGCAGGCCCCAGCCCACTGGAAGGGGCCACAGCTCGAGGGCCCAGCCAGCCCAAGGACCAATAGCCCAGCAGCCCAATGACGGCAGGCGCTGGGGCCACAAGCAAACCATTGTGAGCACTGTGAAAAGCTCCAGACAACTCCTAACATCACGCAGTATATACACTCCACAGCATGTATTACTACTGTCCTTGCCACGGAGTACGCACAGGACCTTCAGCGGCCATTACTGCAGCCCGCCTCGGGAAATGGCGGTACTCGCTTTGATATTGGATGGGGCTGAAAAAAATGATGCCTGCACTGGCTCACATTCATACCTGAGGTAGCACGCGCCACACTTGGCATAGCAATCTTTCGCGTCGGGATCCCTGGCTGGCGCGGGCGCACGGACCATCTTGAGCTGTTGACTTTTGTCGACAGAAATTTCCTTCTCACAAATTTCTTCCTTCTTCTTCATCACCATCACCACCTCCTCCAACAATATCAGGCCTTGTGACAACCACCACACATGTGGTTGCCTTGAGCCATGGCAGTGGCAATGCCATTGACGGTCAAAGCTGCTCGTGTGACTCATTCTCTCTGTTTCCTGAAAACTCGGGACGGAACAGAGTGAAACACTCAGGCGTTTGCCATTAGTGATGCACAGCTGGCCGCAATGAGCGTTTTCCCTCATCCCGATTTGGTAAGCTTTCCTCACCTCCAGCATTCTCCCCCAAGCACACACAAACCCCAATCGAATGACGATATATGTTGTCGCCCCAGTCTTAGGAGGTTCGACAAGCCTCCTATGCTGAATGACCTAGTCTTAGCCAAATAGACGTAACTGATCGACCCCAAACCCCTACACTTTTATCTCAGCACATCCGTGTCGGCACGTTGCTAACATAAACAAGACCAGGAATACACTCATTCGAGCAATTTCGTCGATCGATCGGCCCGCCGTGATATCCTCAATGCAGTCCACTCAAGCCAGAGTCTTGCTTGGCGAGAACGATGGGACATTGGGTTGCTCAATAGTCGAGCTGAGCCGTGCTATCACACCGGCTTTGTTCATCACGAACCCAACTTCCAACAATGGTAAGACAACTTTTTCTTATTTTTCTATACAACCATCATTGATATGTGTGATGACACAACTTACATTCCATGCTAAATCTGAATTCTTCATGAGGAGCAAAGTAATCGAGACTTTTCATCTTTCGACTGACCTACATATTTGCCCTTTATTCTATCTTGTCTACTCTTTTGGTCAAGATCCAAAGCTAACATTTGCTTGAGACTTAGGAACGATTCGCCTTCCATTCACTCCTGGTACGCGGCTACCTCGGGTGAGTTCCATCTACGCACTTATAGTTAGTATCTTGATGTCCTGTCGGTTTGTGTGAAACGTACGAGAAAGCCTTGCCGCTGAGTTCCTTCAGCGGGTTGGCTACGAACTTAGCCATGGCATGTCCCGGCTGATCCGGCCTGAGCAAGGTGCCCTTGTCGAAAGCCTCCGTAAAAGTGTCGTATTGCGGCTTGTCCATGGTGTCCTTGCCCGCTGACCTCAGAACGCCTTGCATTTCGGTATCCACCCGACCTGGTGCAATGGCTACACTGGTGATGTCGGGCTCTTCGGCAGCGATGTGAGCGGAAACGGAGTTGTAGACGGCTTTGCCGGACCCGTATGTCGCCCATGCTGCGTAGGGTTTGGCCGCTGCGCCAGACGACACCCACAGAAGGCAGCCTCTGGACCTGCGTAACTCATCTAGTCCCGCCTTGGCCTGGAGATTATGTGAGCCGGTGTTTTTGTAATTGGGTACTCGCTTCCAAGCACGAAGCTTACCAGAGCAATTCCGCTGAACACGTTGATGTCATATATCTGCTTCCATTCTTCAATAGTGCAGTCTGCAAATCGCTTAGGCGCCAAGATGCCATGGTTGATGACGATGCCATCAACCTGGCCAAACGACGACAAGGCGAGATTCGTAAGCTTCGTGGGCATCTACAAGCCATCCGTCAGTCTCGACACGATACCGTAGTAACCTAGGTGGGCTTGTCTACCTCGGGCTCGACCATGTCCCCAGCGATGTACTGCACTTGATCCGGGTGCGACTGTTTCAGAGCCTCGAGGGGCTCCTGAGAGCGGGCGGTGATGACCACCTTGTGAGACTGGCCCAGCAGGTATTTGGCAATGGAGGCGCCAATGCCCTTGCTGGCGCCCGTGATGATAAAGACTTTTGGTGCCATGGTTCTACGGCTCGTACAACCACCTATCGAGGGACTTGTTGGACAAAGGTTGAGAGGGCGTGATAGTGCGGGAACAGATCTGTCCGAAGCTTCTGCTAAGTGGGGGTTGTTGATGATGGATGTAGGTGGGGTTGAGGGGAGTTTGATTTACCCTGGACCTTCCCACATCATTCCATCCGAAACTCCCGGGAACACCTTATATCCATGGGATTAAGATACGTGCTAGATAACTTCTGGTGTCCGTAACAACAGGCCTAGTATAATGTGTTTGTCATGTACAAAACGACGGGAAGAGTGTTGAGGCGGGTAGCTGAATATTAATATTTATCCTCAAGCCCCATGTTTTAACGAATTGTTTATCCACACTTCAAGCTCAAATACCAATGTCAAGATTACTCTGGTACCTGATGAGAAGTTTCAGTGCCTTGACAGCACACAAGTATTGTCATTTGTTTCTTTTGCATATAGTTCATTAGCCTATAGCAGATGATCCCTGAGACTCGCGATATCGTCACTCGTTGCGCGACAACACCCACCCACCACAATAGTCGGCCACTCGCCGCGCTCTTGCGTAGCCCTAACGACCTCGGTCAGCTGTGCTTCCCACGGACCGCGGTCCTGGGCCTTTGCACCATCTGGCAACTCCCACTTCTGGGTTGTCGTGTTGTAGACCTCCCCGTTCGTTCCATCGGGGTAGAGCACCAGGGCGGGCCATGAGGAGGCACGGCCGTCGGCGACCATTCGCGCAACGGTGGCTTCAAAGAGGCGAAGCAGCGCGTCCAGCTTGTTGACCTTGGTGCAGTTGATGCCGATGCCCCACGGCACGCTCGCAGACAGCTTGGGGTCCAACATGGCCTCGACGGCAGCCTCGATGGAGCTTCCGTCGGGCAGCTTCAGGTCTTCGCCGGGGGACAAACACGCGGTCCAGAATGGCAGATGCGCAAGCTCCGGCGTGGAGGCGAGGGCCTTGCGCATGGCGATGATCTCGTCGACGCGAGGGATCGTCTCGAGCGCGACGTAGCCCACACGCGACCCGACGTTGGCAACGGCGCCAAACAGCTGCATGCGCTCGCGATGCCAGTCCTCCAGCGCGGCGGCAGAGTCGTGCGTGGCGTCGTACTTGCCGCTGTACTCCTGCCCGGGGATCATGCACGCGCCGTACGGGCCGCAGCTGAGGGCCACGTGGGCGTCGGCGTGCGTGGCCTTCTCCGCGATGGCGATGGCGGCGTCGAGGAAGCGCGGCACGGAGGCGGCGCCGATACCGTCGGGGAACTCGGGGGCGGAGCGGGTGCCGGCGAAGCCATCGAGCGAGACCTGGTAGGTGGCCGTGAGGAGGATGTCAACGGGGATGTCGCCAAAGTCCTTCTGGCACGCGAGCAGCGTCGCGGGGCTGGAGACGAGCAGGTCCGAGGACCACAGCGGCGTGGCGCGGCTGAAGGTCACGCCGTACTTGGCCTCGAGCGAGGTGCCGAGCCCGCCGTCGAGGATGAGGATCCGGGGGGCCATCGCGATGAGCTTCGTCTTTTTGAATTGGTTTGGTGTGTCTCAGCCGAAGAATTGCTCAATGGACGGCCGATCGCGGGGCACTGAGACCCCGCGGTTGAAGTGGGTAGCCTCAACGCTACTTTGCTCGGAAATGGTGCCTTTGCTGGTTTCGCTTCTGACTAATTTTGGATCCTAGATCCTTCTGGTACCGTTGAGCGGCTTCGTCATGGTGCAACGTGTCGCGTCTTAGACTACTACGCGGGATCTGGTGGCGCTACTGTTCCTGCTGCCTTTGGAGATCGGGAAAGCAATCTGGGGGTTACGGTTGGATGGAATGGAGGGTCTAATCGTTGGGTTGCACGAGACCATTGGCACACTCCTTTTGGATATACTGTTGTCTTCTGGGCAAGACTAATGGCTTGAACATTTGCCAAGAGGGGACCGATAATAGCTGCCCACAAAGCGTTGTACAACCATGGCTACATGAGCGACGGCAACTCACATTAATGGATGAGATAAGCCGTAGCTGAACAGGCTTTACGCCAAGAGTCTACTAACCTGCCGTGCAACCAAGGTCAGCATGATAACCGAGGTAATTGGTTCCCAGTAATTGGGACATTCCTGTGGCGCCTCAAGCCATCTGAAAAAGAGCGCTGACATCGCTTTGTGTAAGTGTGGACGCCGGGTCGGCTCCCGACCATCTGGACCCATGTTTGGGGGCGGTAGCGATAGCAGAAGAGGCACTAAGTAGTATATGTTGCAGATGTAATCTTGTAGCTTAATCTATAAGAACTTGGGTTGATATTATGCAGTTTGGAATAGCGATCTTGTCTCTTCCTATAAGTTATATTTTACTTGGCTTAACCTTTACTAGAGCCCAATTCCATTTTTGTGTTCTCATTACATCGAATCGTCAAGATGTCAAAGTCCTCAGCTCAGGAAAAAGAGATGAGCCCCGGCGTTCAGATCCCACCGGATCATGGCCAGATGGTCACCGAGAAAGCGGAATGTGGTCAAGATGGTAGCGAGAGGGAAGGCCAGAGCGAGCCTCAGCCTCAGGTTCACGCAAAAACGTTTCTGGCTCTGTTCGCGATATGTCTCATTTACTTCTCTCAGACCTTTGCACTAGTTGGCACAGGGGCAGTAAGTCAAATCACCCAGACTCCAAAAATACGCTGGGGCGGAGAGGCGATCATCCGGAGAAAGGCCTGACATGATAATAGCAAGGTCAAACGATTGCAGCATACCTGGGCCACCCAGGAGACGCCATCTGGCTGACAGCAAGCCTCACAATTCCAAGTGTTGTGTTAGGGCCCGTCGTCGCTCAGACAGCAGACTATTGGGGCCGGAAATGGTTTCTCGTCATATCCAGCATCTCCGGTGCTGTTGGTTGTGCCATCGCTTCTCGAGCCGACAACTTTGCCATGTTCATTGCGGGAATGACCCTCACTGGTCTCGAGTTCGGTGCTCTGCCGCTCCTCCATACAGTTCCATCTGAGATCCTCCCACGGCGTTGGCGCGCACCAGCTCAGGCAGCCGTCATGATTGCCAATTCGTTTGGTCTCATCGTTGGGCTGATTCTCGGAGGCGTGTTCGAACGGAACGGCCACTTAGACGGGTTCCGAAATTACTACTACATCGCGACAGGTCTGTTTGCGCTTGGTGCATTCATCTGCGTCGTTGCATATAAGCCACCTCCAACCTTACTTCAAGCCTCTCTAAATGTCCGCGAGAAACTATCACACCTTGACTGGGTCGGTTACGGACTTCTGGCATCGAGTTTGGTCTTGTTCTGCATGGGCCTTGCCTGGTCGCAGAACCCCTACCAGTGGTCAGATCCACATACTTCTGCGCCCTTTACCATCGGAGTGGCACTGGGTGTCGTTTTGGTTGTATATGAGACCAAGTTTAAGGCTGATGGCATGTTCCATCATGGCTTGTTCTCTGGCAAAGACTGGAACTTTGCGATATCGTTGATTGCCGTCTTCTGCGAGGGCCTTGCCTTCTTCGCTGCGACAGTCTATTTTCCATTCCAGGTAAGTATGCATTTGTATGTACAAATGTGGGTGCTTGGACTTACAGACATATAGGTCGGCATATTATACGAAGACGATCCCTTGCTGGTGGGCGTTCGGTTCAGCATTGCCTTCATCGTGACCATTCCGGCGTCTATCCTGACGGGCCTGTACTGTACCATCACCAAGAAGGTTCGATGGGTCGCTGTGATATCGTTCCTATTTTTCGTGGCCTTTTTCGCTTGCATGGCGACCTCGGATGAGCACTCGGATACACATGTCTGGGGCTACCCGGTTCTCCTAGGCTCAGCGCTCGGGATGACACTCATCACCCTTTTCACAGTGGCACAGCTGTCCACCCCCCCAGAGCTCATTTCGATTGCAAGTGGCCTTATCATCAGCATACGGTCCCTTGGAGGGACCGTGGGAATCGCTATCTGTAAGCTATGGATCGTAGAGATGAAGATTCGCGACCTAACATGTCCTGTTTGCAGATAACGCGGTATTTAGAAACGAAGTCAGCAACGTGGGTAAGCGGGTAACTGAGGCTGTCTTGCAAGCGGGACTTCCTGCTGAGTCCGTCGAGCGATTCGTGGAGAACATGCTCAGTCACAACGAGACGAGCGTCGCCCAAGTTCTGGGCGTCACGCCTGACATTATCGAGTCTGGCGTCGAAGCGCTCCTCAAAACATACGTCAAAGGGTTCCAGAATGTGTGGATAACTTCAGCGGCCTTCGTGGCACTGTCGACTGTCGGTAAGCAAATGACCCTGATTGTGGTCTTGCAAGAGACTTGACTGATTGTTCCTGGAAGCGACGGTGTTCCTCACCGACCCAAGTAGCGAGTTCAATGATGAAATCGATGCTCCTGTTGAGAAGAACGAAGCATTGTATGGATCTCAAGTGTGATAGCACAAAGGGAAGCGTCTACGCCGTAGTAGTGACGAGAGAAGGCCGGTCCAAGGCTGGGATGTAGGTGGTGGATGTGGACATTAGTGGTTGAGGAGCTAGCTGTCAGAATAGTTGTACGTAACTGCGTCCACTTCCCATATGAGACATCATAATCTGGGAGATCTCTTGGAAAGCGAAGCGCCGGAGACATAGAAGAATAACAAACTCGGCATGAAGAAAATACGGATCTATAGAGGCGGCGATGAGTATTGAAGCTGAATCGAATCTTGCTTGCCATATAACTTTCAAAACGAGCAGCTGACATCATCAAAAAGGTTCGATAGCTCAGTGGTACGAGCGAGGGATTGCAGATCCCTAGGTCGCGTGTTCGATCCACGCTCGAACCTAATTAATACATTTTTTGCCCTTTGTATCTGTTGAGACAACCTGACCGAGCCTTGTTTGACTCACTTCCAAGTCAGCAGTCACATGCATGTGGCAAGACCGGACTGTCGTCGTTCTTTTTTGTCTTATTTCCTTGATGTAAATTACGTTCCTTTTGTTGATTCTAGTTTCGACCTGTGTAAATTCTTGGACGAACTGCGGGCTATTTGAATAGGCAAGGAATCATCATTTTATGCATATGCTCAAGGCGCGCGACAGAGACGTCAATATCGGTACTTCGTACATCGTCGTCCCGCGGTGTATACCAACATGTATGGACGGCATGCCATGTAACCCTTCTACCTAAATATGCAGTCAGCAGGACTGTATATAAGTCCGCGAGCCGCGCCTACGAGACCAGGCTGTTTCGATCCTTTGCTATTCTGTTGCTACCCCGTGTTCTTCGTCTAAATATTTCGCATGCCTTTCGGAAAGATGACTCGGGTCTCTATTCTCTATTTGAAGCAACAAGACCCGTCCGACAGGCGCAACTGCCTCCGGCTTGAGCTCAGAGACTTCCAGGACAACCCTCGGCTGTACAATGACGATAAACCTACGTTCGACAATCCGAAATATGTTGGACCCGCCATATTGTAGGTCAATAGTGGTTCGCTGACCTGTGCATGTGCTCACGGACAATGACTAGAGTAATTGAAGATCATGACGAACCCAATGGAGACGATGGCATGCGCAAAGCTATCGGGAGCTTGCTGCGAAAGGATCGCCGGTTTGCCTTTCCAGATCAGATGGTTGACGCACTTCTCAGAACGGACGATTGCAAAGTCCCAGAGTACACGAGCCATGACCCTTACTCAGGCGACATGTGGTCTATCATCAAGTATCGCGGTCGCCACGGCCCTCTCCACAAGACTCAGTCGTGGCTCAGCCAGGAAGAAGTGGCCGACTTCACTAAGCTCCAAAAGCGTAAGACATGTCCACACGAAACCGACAACTCCAGCTCTGCCCTAATTTTGACTGACATAGCCCCAAGGACAAGGCCGCCTCTTCCGATCGAACACCAGGGTTGCGACCTGGATATGCAACGACACGCGCGTCCTTCGACCAGATTCTAGAGTGCATCTGAGTGGTTTTATAGTCCTGATGTTTGAGAAGAGTGCGAGAATCAGGGGTATGGAGAGTTTCGCCTCGATTCTACAGACGCTTTTTGCCACGTACGGGACTCGCGGTATCGCCGATGCTATCGAAGAACACCCGCTTCTGATATACATTTATCTGCATTTTTCCTTTAATGACTTCAACCTTATTTTGAAGTCTTACGAACAGTTGTTCAAGATCGCCGTGAGTAGTTGCGCTTAAGAGAAGATGACCAGCTGACGTCGAAAGATATCGATGAACGGCCGCACAACTTGGGGCGTCTCTGACAGATCCTTCCTCTTGAACAGCGCCCTGATACAGATTTCTTTTAGCCTGCCCGATATCCTACAGCACAGAGCTGTTCTGAAGAGGCTCAAAGAGTACAATGATAGGAAGGTTCCCATGAGACCTAGGGCCTCTGAGGATTCTGAGGATGCCAAAAGACAAACCGAAGAATGCCTTCTGTCAATGGAAGATGACGTAGCCGACTTTGAACGGCAGGTGGACATGTTTCTCGAACGATTCAAGGCCTCCCTGGAACTGGTAGGTATCTTTATATTTCCCAACAAAACCCACGAGCTCAACTATTCACAGGAGTTCAATGTATCCGATGAGAGAATGAGCTGGGTCATGATGTGGTTTACCTTTGTTGCCATCCTGTTTACTCCGATGGCATTTGTAGCGGTATGTTTATTCCTCTTGATCAACCGAATCGGGTGGTCCACTTCCGGCACAGCGCCTGTTAACACAACAACAGTCAGTCTTTGGTATAACAACCCTCGAAGCGGACCCAAAGTGGTTTGCGGCGGCAGTGACCCCGGTCTTTCTCGCCTCGGTTTTCCTTTGCTTCTACATCTTCAAGAAGAGTCAACGGCTTGACGAAGGACTTCGACCAAAAGAATTGCAGGAACTGCTATATCTCATGCCATACTCGGAACTGACCCGGCTCAAACGAAGGAACAAGGGAAACCGCCAGAGAAGATCAGTCGAACATCCGTCATGGAGGCCTACGGCACGTCGCCAACGTACCTACTACTCTCGTCACTACCGCCGGGAACCAGAGTTTGGATTGTCGGAGGATTCGGAAAGCAGGAGCAGCAGCTCCGATGAATCGAGGGCACCGAGCCCTCTGCGACCCGAAGCCCGTCCACCTAGGTATTACGNNGTGGACGGGCCCTCGTACTCACATGGGCAACCGCCAGCACCCGGACGTCCGCCACGACCACCCGAGTGTCCTGCTAACGCCTCACGTCACCCGCCAAGGATTTACACGCCGCGACCTCGGGCGCAGGAACACACGCCGGGGCGGCGGCCGGGAACAGGGCAAGGGCGATATCCTCGACCACCAAGGTCTGAAACGCATCTGTCTAGACCCAGCAGGGAACGCAGTAGAAAACCCAGCGTTAGCAAAGGCAGACGCGAGAACAGCACCACATATGACAACGTGCGGATGCCGGACTTTAGCTATCGAGAAACGTCGCGGTCGTCGGCCCGCAAACCGCGTGTGTCGGATGAAGACGACGAGGACGAGAGGTAGGCAGATTTAACGGGGTGAATGATCCTAGATTTCTTCGATGTGGTGAACATGCGATGCAATGAGTTGCATCTCATTTTCCTGATTCTAGAAGTATGGGGAGAGTAATTGGGTGAAGGAATAAGCTTCAAATCTTTGCAATGGTTGGCGACCGATCAGTATTTGAGACACGCTTAACGATGAGACTGGCATCTTTGCTTATAAAGATCAACTGTCGGCGAGTTCAAAGAAGTGAATGAGGCTCTTTTATCATGTTTTGTCTGTGTCCCGACACGAAGAAGCCTGGCTAAGAGCGATCGCCGATCGCAAGCAATGCCGCTGACAAGCTGGAGACTATTATCCGACCTGTTTGAGCACCCATGCCATTGACGAGTGGACGGCGGTATAAAACGACACCGCCAAGCAATTCCAAGCACAAGCTTAATCCTCGTAAAGCAATGCCACCCCATGGTAAGCAATCTTATCGGGCCAATAGACTGCCGAGCAAGACGTCCAGGGTGACGAGCACGATTCCTTGGCATCTTAAGGTTGGCTTTAGGAATGAAGCTGCTTCACCACTGTAGGCCAAGGCCATCTAGCGCGCGACCCTCGATTGGCCAAGATGCTGAAGGGTAGTCATTGGCCAGATAAAGTTTGGAGCTAGCAAGGGGAGCTGTCAATTGGGATAAAGCGATTTATGCTCCAAGTTGCATATTTACTGGAGGACGAGCTCGTCGTCAGCCTCCCGAATTCCCATCTGTCTCACATCAAACGTCAATTGCTGCACAGAACCACCTGGGAGCTGAACCATCTACATCCATATCAACAGCATGGTCTTCTCTGACTTCGAAGAGATAGATGCCATGTCATCGTCCGATGAACACGAACAGGACTGCGGTCAACAGGAGTCGCCAGAGCCCCTGATCGAGAGCTTGACATTCCCGCACTCGATGAACGCTTTTCGCGATCCGCTGCGCGGTGGGCATCCGCCCTGGCGGGGCCATGATGGCAAACTCGTTGGAGTTGTGGACATGGGAAGGTAAGAAAAAGCGGTGGAGTTGCCATGCGCCTCAGCTGACCATGAGATCCCTAGCAACGGTATTCGACTCTCCATATCCGACCTGTCACCTCCTATGGCCCGGATTCTCCCTACTGTCTTGGTGTACCGGTCGTCCATCTCGCTGTACGACTCGCAGTTTGATCCCGAAACGGGTGAGCAGGTGCCAATCCCGGATGATGTCATCGAGTCAGTCTGCTCTGTGCTCATCCGTTTCGTATCTGTTTGCGACGACTTCGGAGCTACCAAGGATCAAATCCATGTCATTGCGACTGAAGCCACCCGCGCTGCCATTAATTCAGAACAATTCCTGAAGACGGTCCATGAAAAAACCGGCCTGACTGTCGAGTTGTTGCCGAAAGAGGAAGAAGGGCAGGTTGGAGCCTTGGGCATCGCCAGCGGCTTCTCAAGTATGGAGGGTCTCGTCATGGACCTTGGAGGAGGCAGCACCCAAATCACCTGGATGCTCAGCCAGGGGGCTGATATCCGAATCAGCCCGCGCGGAAGCTTCAGCTTCCCGTACGGTGCAGCAGCCCTGACCAAGAAGCTGGCTGACCTGCGTCAAGGCAAGAGCAAGCATGATGGAGAAGCGGCTGTGAACCAGTTCCGCACTGAAATGATTGCGAACTTCAGAGATGCTTACCACAACTTACAAGTCCCTGAAGAACTCATCGAAGTAGCTGAAAGAGAAGGCGGGTTCCGCATCTACCTCTCTGGAGGAGGCTTTCGAGGCTGGGGCTATTTGCTGTTGTACCTCAACCAGTCGCAAGGGAAACACTATCCCATCTCCGTCATCAACGGGTACACAGCTGGGAGGGAGCAATTCCAGGATACCGAGGCCCTAAAGGCTGTGGCTCGTGCCGCCAAGAACGTCTTCCGCGTCTCAGACCGTCGACGCTCTCAGGTTCCTGCGGTGGCATTCCTCGTCAATGTCCTCGCCGAAGCCATTCCTCATGGGATCAAAGAAGCCCACTTCTGTCAAGGTGGTGTGCGCGAAGGATTCCTCTTCAGGCAGCTTTCTCCCAAGGTTCGAATGGAGGCCCCCTTGGAGGTGGCCACCAGCTACTTTGCACCCGGTTCTCGCCATGCGATCCAACAGTTACTCAAGAACGCGATCCCGAAGCCGTCGAGGAACGAAACAAAAAAGTTCCCCGAAGAGTTTGGGGAGCATGTCGTTGACTCATTCTCGAATTCGATGTACTCACACATGTTTATGTCAAAGGAGACCGCTTCTGCGACAGCGCTCTACTCAACAAGCGTGGGCATCATGTCCACAGTTCATGGGGTGTCACACCAAGACCGAGCTAGGCTCGCGTTGATGCTGGAGTCGAGATATGGTGGCGAGTTACCGCCCCGAGAGGTGGAGTTCCGAGATTCATTGCGCGGCATCATCACACCTGAGGAAGTTTGGTGGGCATCCTATCTTGGCAAAGTCGGATGCTTGATTACTACATTGTACCCAGCTGGCAGGATTGGACAGAACAAGCCCCGCGTGGTATTTTCAGCCCAGTGGTCTTGGACCCTGGGGAAAACCAAAGATAAGGAAGGCTTGATCCTTACTCTTTCGGTCCAGAAGACCAAGAATGACCCAGCGAGAACCAGGGAGACTCTCGAAGAATTTGGAAAAGCGGTGGAGAAGGTTGGGAAGGAGAAGGCTTGGATTGGAGAGGAGGATCCATGGGGAATGAAGGTCAAGGTCAAAATTGTGGAAGAGGGCATTTTGGGCGGACCAGGCGTTGTATAGGCAACATGTGTACTAGCTGGTTTCAGGGAAGAATATGCTTGGGCTGTCCAGGAAGGTTGTCAGTAATATGAAATTCCTAGCTTTTGTTCATTTCTTGGAGAATCGTTCTTCGTAGACGTATGGCACCATCAGCGTTAGTATCAGCTTGGGCTCTGGGTTAACTGGCTGCCTTTCTTTCGTCTTTGACCATCTCTGAGACGTAGATGCGGATGGGCGGATTTTCCAGTATCGAAAGGGAACTCACGCTCAACCATAGATACTTTTCATATACTCTATTGGCCGGCTGTGATATTGACTCGAGCCTACTCTATCATCCACCGCATACCGTCGACGAGATGCTCCAGCCACTGCTTAGATGCGGGTAGATCAGGGCAAGTCGTCCAAAAGCCATGTGGAAGTCCCTGATAGACATGGGCTTTGGTTGCCAGTCCAGCTTCTTGAAGAAGTTGATCCAGCAGGATGGCCTCGTCGCGCCGAGGGTCCCAGCCGCAGATGGCGAAGTATGCTTTCTGGGCGATGCTCGCGTGCGAGTCAAAGAGAAGAGGGGAAAGGCGCTTGTCGGTAGGAGGAGCACCGTATTTGCCTGTCAAGAGACTTTGTCAGTGCTTGCTCAAGGATTTGGCGTATGGGTATGCCCACCTGCGAAGTAATCGATGGACTTTCTTGTAAGACCAGGCGCGTCGTTGATTTCGTCCACGCTCAGGATCTTGTCTAGGTATTTTTCTGGTCTGGCATCGGGGTGGCAAAAGCTCCCGGCCAAGAAGACTACGCCCGTGATCTGGGGGGAGAGGCCTTCGTATCGAGCAAGATGTGCGAGTCCTGCGGTGAAGTTTGCGCCGGCCGAAGTGCCACCTACGACGAACCCCTTGGAGAGGTTTGTGTTGAGCTTACTCTGGCCTTCCGATGACGCAGCCTGGGTACAGAAGTTAGGTAACTTACGAAGATGTAAATACTGAGTAACGACGTAGACTGACCCATCGGAGAACATCAAAACAGTCCTCGAAGCCGACGGGGAACTTGTGCTCGGGTGCGAGTCGGTACTCGACGTTGATAACAGCAATGCCCATTTCAAGAGCAATAGCCCGACATGTTGAATCATCTGTCTCTAGGCCGCCAGTAACAAAGCCTCCCCCATGCATGTAAATGAAGAGGGGGAGTGCCTCGTTGCCGCTTGCGATCCGACGGTAGCTTCGGAGAGTGATGGGGGCGTTGTCGCGCACAGGCGCGTTGAACTCTTCGATATCTAGTCCTTCTTGCGGCACAATGGGATCGTGCGCTCTCGTCATTCCACGGTTGACAACAGTCCCCGGTGGCAGATTGTTTGGGAACTGATGTCTCATTGTCAATAATCTTGACACAAGCTGGAGGAGGGTTTCTGCTGACTTACGTCCACCCACTCGGGGTCCGGGGTTGCGTAGTGTCGATATTCTGCCATGGTGTTTTGTTGAAGCGATGATGAACAGGAGGACGTCTGCTGTGCAGCGACGATCATGAGTATATATCCTCTTGTAGAGGTATGGCCGGCGGCAGATCGGAGCTCACTATGTCCAATGCTGACTGCCAAGGAGCGCCGTGACAAATACGAAACCCAGTCCGAGTTAAACCGCTCATCCGACTTCCCAACCTGGCTCGTTGGTGGATGATCCGTCGCGCGTCACACCTTGACGATCCGTTCTAGGGCTAGCCTTACGAATAGATTATCTTATCAGATGGGTCCTTGATGTATTCTGGGTGGATATGTTCCCCAGTAATGAAATAGACGAGACCTATGGGGGATAGTCGACGATCCCTCCCACGCGGCAATACGAAGCTAAACGAGAGGTGCATTTGTGGTCCTTGTGACGTCGAAATTTAGGAGCATTGCTATTGCCGCAACCTGCTTTTACCATTATCATAACTAGTACATTGCCCTATGTGCAATTTTATCATCACATTGAGTAAACCATGCCCATATTCACATTAGCTAAGCGTTGCTGATAAGTTTCAATCTGGGCGAGTCTCGAACTAATTAAGAAGCAGTGAGTATAGTTAACAACGAGTAGTAAGATACATTAGTTTAGCTATGCTCCTTACAAACCAGAAAAAAAACCAATCCCGCTAAGCCAGCGCCTACGTACAGGTTGCAAAGTGACCTCTGCTAGCGTTCTTAGTATCCCGAATCCTTGGTCATGTCTCCTTCTCCGCCTTCATGAAAGAAGCCCGCTCCAAAGCTGTCGCCTGGGTGCTCCAGATGGTTCTTCCCATAATTAACATTCTCTCCCCAAATTCATCTAGCAAATGCTTGGCATCCTCGCCATCTGCTTGGAACGCCTTGGCGCACTCTTCACTTGTTCCCAGACTGGCGATCTTCCATTCTTGTTTCCAGTCGGCGATGGCCCTCGCAGCCAACTCGCCGTCGGCTTGAACATTCTTGGCGACTGCATAGAACGATGATCTCATCCCGTGGTGCTGGCGATGCTTGAAGACCTTGACATCAGAAAACTTGCAGAGTGTGTTGAGCAGCTTCAAAGAATTCCATGCCTCTAGCTTGTGGAGGAGGATCACCATGGTGCCCCCATGCCTCAAATTCTCGAGACTGAGTGCGAGCTGAGTCGTTGTTAGGCGGCGGGCTTCGTTTGGCTCGCGCCACTCCAGGCGCTCATGGGTTCTGAGGACTTGACCATCACATAGTGCCAGATCAAACTTCTCTCCCTCTGAAAACCTCTGGTCTAGAAGAAAAGAGCTTGCGTCTGGATGATCTGCAGGGATGTCGTCTTTTGTGACGCCCATATCTCCTGCAAGCATTGTTACGTCTAGAAACTCAACCTGGACGTTCGCATGCTCAAGGAGGACTTCGTGGCCACCTTGATCCACCGGCAAACTCAGAGCCCTGACACGTGCGTTGGGATGTTTGCTTAGACAGTACGCGACAAATCCACCTGGGGCCATACACATATCTAGGATGGCTGGTTGATTCACCTTGTGGGGGATGTTGAAGGCTTTGGTGAAACGGTGTAGGTCTTTGCCAATGGTCTGCATCATGTTGTAAAAGTAACGAGCATTCTTGCTTGAAGCTTTGTCCGCTGCGTTTCGTTGCCTTTTGAAGTGTTCGTCTCCTTTGGCGCTTTCCCATCCCTAAAGCAACATTACCCAGGTCAGTATGGCGTAACTATGCTTATTGGTATTATCACACTGGTGAGGCATCTTACTTTCTTGCGCAGTTCTTGGAGATGACGAAACTCCATGGACCTTTCCGAAGCATGTTCTTTGATTTTATTGTTGGCTCCGGCAACCCTGAAGAATCTTGCGTCATCTTCATCCTTTCCATCTCCGTCCGGCTGCCTAGCGGCCATGGTCGCCTCAGGGCTAGTGGGTGAATCGCGAGGGGAGCTAGGGGGTGACTGATCGGTATCCAAAGACATTGTGGCAGGAGTAGGAAAGCCCGGGCGTGGTTGCGCAGATCGAGAAGGTTCTTGTTGGTATGAGACGGCCGAGAAGCGATTTGAGGTCGAGCTTGCTCCAGGCTTCTTATAGATCCAAAATAAAAAAGAGGTCCAGGCAGATGTTTGTGGCCAAGCATACATAACGTCCTTTCAAGGCATGATTGCAGTGACTGTTTCCAAGACGGGTGGGCCTCCTGCATGATCATTGTTGTCACCAACAGATCATGGAGACATAACCACACAAAGACAGGGATTGAACTCCATTGTTTGATGGGTTAATACACATTCTGTATTGAATGTTGAGGCAGAACCCATGGGCCGGCCTTGTTGGCCAGCTTTCACGCTCCGCCACAACGTTGGTACATTTTACATTTGCACTGGGAGTCAGCCCGCTTGGCCTATCCAGGGGCAAACATGTGACGAAAATCACCGGGCGGAGGCCCTCCGACTCAATACAGAGCGACCTCACTATGTTTAGAACCATGTGATTCCCTCGATCCGGCCTCTCAACTTCATGCGTTAGTGAAGTAGCAAGGCAGCCCGTAAGCCCAAGGCACTAAAGGCGTTTGGACGATAGAACGGGCATAGAGAATTGGTATAGAAAATAGCTGAACTTTGGCTAGTTGGCTGCTGGCTTGGTATTCACCAACTTGGCCACCGAGGCTGCAGGCTGCCGTAGGTATGATAACAACGTCATTTGTGGCGGTGCTACCCGCGCCACACTCTTCTAAAGGTTGCAACGGTCTATGTCTAGCATGGTGCCATCAAATATCGTGGGTTTGGTGACTGTATGAGTTGGTAGCAACTATCATCGTTGGTGGTTAGTGGATCACCGTTAATTAGTATGATACTTTTCTACTGAGCTGTCTTCTCAAATATCTTATCCAAGCCGAGATAAAATGCCCCTGTCTCGCATGGAAGAAAAAGAAAAAGAAAAAGA